>BRDA01001248.1:58092-69983 GCA_036984385.1 Crenuchus spilurus | reverse complement strand
TCAGAAGAGTATGATCAATAACTTCAGGGTTCAGCAGCCTCTGAAGGGGCGCACGGTTCGCTCCTCATTTGTCCCCTTCCTCCAGAACATCCCACCAGCTGACGGCTCACAGTGACATTCCACCAGAACCACACTGAAGACCAGCGTTACCTACTGGACAAGGTTCTCAACATCACCTCCGTCTTAAACTGTCTCGGAACCGCCCAGATCCTCAGAGCCGTCACTGTCGGACAGGTTTGGAATAAAGGGAACTCGGAGATTAGACATGAAAACAGTTTCTGGCTGAAGGGTTTTAGCTTGAAATGAGTTTTAAGACGTTCTCTCTTTGTGGACACTTTGTTTTTTTCTTTTCTGATGTCTGGGATGAATGTTGTACTTATTGTAGGATAATGTACAGCTTACCTACAGTTAACGTTTAGATCAGGGTTTACTTTTACTCACTAAAGGGTTTAGATGTGGACAAAAGTGCCCTCTTGTGGTGAAAGGAAGAACATGTTCATCACAACAGATGACAGACTGTATGTAATGTTTACTGCCCAACAGATTTCGTTTTAGACTGCACATTTACTTTAATAACTTGACATTCATAAATAGTTTTATATTTCTGACCAATTAGCTGTTTAGAAAACTAGAAATACTTTTGTGAATAGTGAGTTGTTCAGAGTAGCTGTTAATAATAGTTTAAAATGCAGATGTAAGAGGTAGACAAATGAGTGGAGATGCCAGATGAAGTGACCATTTTATCTACAAAA
The DNA here is from genome assembly GCA_036984385.1 of Crenuchus spilurus. Lineage (NCBI taxonomy): Eukaryota > Metazoa > Chordata > Actinopteri > Characiformes > Crenuchidae > Crenuchus > Crenuchus spilurus. The sequence goes on along the minus strand of BRDA01001248.1, from coordinate 69,231 downwards.
AAATTATAAATGTATTTGTGTAAGATTTTAAAAATTATTTTTGTATTTTAGAACCATAATTTACACCTCGTCATTTTAAACACATACAGTTACACTTGCCAGTGAATAGTGTTTTCGGTTAGTGACTGGTTTTGGTTGTATTTGGTGCATGTTGACTTTATTGGGTGGGACTTTGGTTGTATTGGGTTAGTTTTGACTGTCGTGGGTGGATTTTTAGCTGTACTGATTGGGTGTTTGGTTATATTGAGTTATTTTTTAACTGTATTGGCCTGATGTTTTTCTGTATTTGGTTGGTTTTTGATTGTATTGAGTTGGGTTGGTTTTTGCCTGGACTGGGCTGATTTTTGGCTGGACTGGGCTGATTTTTGGCTGTACTAAGCCAACTTTTGGCTGCAGTGGGCTGATTTTTGGCTGTACTGGTTTGGTTTTTGGCTGTATTGAGCTGATATTTGACTTTACTGGGTTGGTTTTTGGTGGTACTGGGCTGATTTTTGGCTGTAGTGGGCTGATTTTTGGCTGTACTGTGCTGATTTTTGGCTGTACTGTGCTGAATTTTGGCTGTATTGGGCTGATTTTTGACTGTAGTGGGCTGATTTTTGGCTGTATTGGGCTGATTTTTGGCTGTATTGGGCTGATTTTTGGTTGTACTGGGTTGGTTTTTAGCAGTACTGGGTTGGTTTTGGCTGTATTTGGTAAAGGTTTGACTAACTAGGCGTGGATGTGGTTGTATTTTGGTTGTTGAAATGGTTTAAGTGAATGTTTTATTTGCTTTGTGGGTGTATGTAACACCTGTATGTTTGTGTGGATGATGTCTTCATATGCAATCCTGATGCACAAACAGAAATCCTCAGAAAGGTTGAGTAGCAAGAAAAAAATAATTTTAATTGTCTGGTTCCCTCTTAAGTTGTGTTCTATGTTCTCCATAATAAGTGCAGTAATCTAGAACATCTCCGTAATCTTCTTAAGTCCTTACTGACACACCCATACACTATTCTGGCATTTCCTGTGTTTGATCTCCTCTGGTCTGTGTGAATAAATATTAAATACTGTATATAGTTCATGTTGTATTAGGAGCCTTACGGCCACGTCATAAAGTATTAATATGTTTTATTTGCTGTAGGACTCTGTGATGTATGTTCACATTGACCACAGTTACTGGATGAGATTATGCAGTGCAGTCTGGTACCAATGTGCCTTTGCAGTCAGTGACTATTTACACATTTACTCATGCATTATAAGTATACACCGATCAGCCATAACATTAAAACCCTAACTCTACCTACATTCTTTGTCCAGTTTAGCTCCACTGAGCTTACAGGTGCACTTTGTAGTTCTACAATTACAGACTGTAGTTCATCTGTGTCTCTGTGTACTTTATTCACTCTGTTCTTCAATGATCAGGACCCCACAGAGCAGGTGGATCATTCTCAGTGACACTGATGTGGTGGTGGTGTGTTAGTGTGTGTTGGAGATGTTAAACACTGTGTCCACTCACTGTCCTCTATTAGACACACTTACCTTGTTGGTCTTGTAGATGTAAAGTCAGAGACAGCAGCTCAGCTCAGTGTGTGTTGGTCCTCTAGTCCTGGATGCTGGCTGGATATTTTTGGTTATTGGTCATTTTAATATTAGAGCTGATTGGTGTACATTCACCTAAAAGGACATTTCCACCTATTTTTCAAAACTTCAGTGTAAGGAAATCATTGAGATGTAAGTAGAGTCACTTCAGAGAGGTTTGGTGTGAAACACTCCATTCTGGAAAAATTGACTGAGCTGTTCACAGTGGTGGTGATGGGAACCAGACGTCTGATGTGTTCAATGCCTTTAAAATGACCACCACGTAATGGCTGTGAGTACAGTGGAATATTTTGATCTAAAAGGTATAAAATCTGGTCATGGTGGAGGGGTACAGAGGCTTGCATAATGCTGAAAATAAGAATATTGTGGAAATGTTTATAATTTAATTCTAAAAGGTAAACTCATATATATTACGTTCATTACACATAAAGAAACACGTTTTTGTTTTAATGTTGATCAGTTTGGCTTATAGCTCATGAAAATCTGAAAACCAGACTCTCAAAGAAAAGACGTTTAATGTCACTGTATGTGTAATGAATAGAACATGACAATGACGATGTTCAGCTTTTTGAATTCAGTTATGAACAAAGTTTTCCACCATATCGACGTTTTTGGAGATGCACTAGTAGTTCCCAATGATTTACCATTGTTTTATTATATAAACACTCAAACGTTCATCAGTCATTAAGAGTAGCAGATATAAGTGTCTGTATTTGCTTTGTAGAAATGAAGCATTTCACATCCGAACACTCCTAAAGACTTTGTTTACATCTCAGGCATTTTCTGTATATGTGATTTTTACCTGATGGTATTTATCCTTAACAGTTGAGCTGAAGCTTCCATCACACACAGCTTAACTTGGGACCTCCACTTAAAATCCAGCCATAGAGGGTGCTAGAGCCCTGCTCAGGATTACAGTGGGACCACTTCAGCAGCTGTGTTTGAGTCTGAAGTATTTATTAATTTGCTAATAACATGTTAATAAAAGCAATAACAAAGCCATTTAAAAGCACAAGTCTCACACACTACAGCTAGTCTTTAAAGGAAAGGTTCACCAGATTGTAAAATTGACACGTTTTCCACACACAGACATGTCTAAAGTTTTCCCTGGTGTTTCCAGCTGAATGTAGCTAACATTTAATAAAACTATAGAAAACAATCAGTACTTCAGTCCTTGTTTATAGTTACCAATATATCATTCCATCATTTAGGTCTTTAAATTTGTACAAAATGAGCCCTGAAAATTTCACATGCTTATGTCCTTTTGGCCTTAAGTTGGAAAGTGGTGTACAGTGGGGGCGGATCCAGAGCCATTTTGACTGGCTAATTCCAAACCTATGCTTGTTTAAAATGGTCAGTTAGTGTTGAAACTTCTACATGTCAGTAAAGCAGCTGGAGAACTGCATTAACAGTACCAGAATGAAGAGAAAATTAGCTTCTTACTGGAATTTCCCATTCCACCTTAAAGATCACATGCACTATATGTACAAAAGTTTGTGGACACCCCTTCTAATGAATGCATTCAGCTACATTAAGTTGACACAGATGTACAGATACACACACAGCTTCTCTAGTCCCTATAGAGAAGTACTGCCAATAGAATAGGACTGAACATCAACCTACTGGCACCATGTCTAATGCCAGGTGGTCTAGAGGGGTATACAGACCCCCAGCATTGTGGAACTGTGTTCTCTGCTCCATCTAGTACTTCTGGGATGAGTTGGGGATGAGAAGGTGCTGATCATCAGACATCCTGACCTAACTAATGCTCTTTATTTTTTGGTTGCACAATTCCGTTAATAAACATGACACACTGTGCTGTATTACTTCAGTGTAGTAGGTAGTAAAATAAAGAAAAGGCACTGAGAATTATGGGAAATGTACTGTATTTGGAGGGAAAAAGGCTGCTCGGAGATTAAGGACCGTTGGAATGTGAGGTCCGGGAGTAAATTTTAGTGCTTTTACTGCCACAATCTGGAACAAAGGATCTCCCTCAGTGTGAAACCGCTGATCCCACACCAGTTTCTGTGAGCTTTTACTATGACAGACAGTCTAAAGTCTGTAGCCCTAGATCAGCTCTCCATCTCCGAGTGTCCTTTGTGAACACAGGCCCCTCGGGTTTAGTGCCCAGTCTTTTCAGCAGCGGTGTCTGGCCGCTGTCCTCTTTGTGACTGTGCCGCTGTTTCTGTAGATGCTCAGCCCCTGCAGTGGCCTCCAACGTGAAAGGGCCACCTGGCTGAAATTGAGCGCTACTAAACAGACTGGAAAGCTGGATTATCACTCTCCAAACATGGGAAACTGAGGATGAGTGGGATTGCTCGGAGGCTGTGCCCCCTGCCACTCTAAACAGCCAGGCAACATCTGCCTCCAGCACTAGAGACCCTTACCAGGCTGGGAACACTCTTGTCTTAAAGGAATTGTTCTTATCTTATTGAAATCTCCAGAAGCAGCAAAAATCACAAATCAACAGAAATGACCAAAAAACACTGCAAATCATGAGTCATGACAGAAATCTTGGTTAGCATTTGAATGTAACTGTTACACCATTTAAGGTGGACTGGGTTAAATTCAGGAAATTAGAATAAGAAGCTAACTTCAGACATTTTTGTAAACTATTTTGCAAACATAAACCAAACTCCAGTGTTACTTACTGCGCTATACAGAGCACATCACTTTTTTCAGTACCTGACATTCATTAAGTGTTAAGACCACCCGTCAATAGCTAATCAGTGTGTTGCTGTATCTAATGCTGTATTAGATCATTTAAGACTAATCTTCATTTAGTCTTTATTTCAGTCACTTCAGATTGAATGTAAATGAATGGATCCCATGATTCACTTTTTTTTGTATTGTTATCCAAACTATTTTCATCATTTTCATATAGAAGCCCTGCCAGTACTGCCTGTTGTAATATAGTCTAATCACGCACAATCTGTTCTGAATTTTAGATTTTGGTGTGAAAGCTGTTCTTTACTAACCAGTTTGATGTTTTTCCTGATGAGACTGTACATGTAATAGTGAATGTATGAATAGAAGTGTTGCTTTTTTCCCACGGTGTGAGTGTGCACTGGACGAGTGGCTGGTTTCTGGATCTTTCCGGAGGTTTCCAGAGCATACTAAGGCCCGTTCTCAGTGTGTAGTGTTATAGCAGGTGCTGATGGGTTTGGGCCAGCTGCACCGGGCCTATGAAGTGCTCTCCTTTCTGCTGGTGTCAGTGGGGGAGAGCATCTATAAAAACACAGGTCAGACATCTACATTATAACTGCTCATTCATGCTGTCCAGAACTTTGTGAAGTTTCTTTGATGTAAAGGATGAAATGAAATAAAATATAAACGACTGTAGTGCTGTTTCCGTGTCCTGATTTTAGCAGTGAAAAACTTTAGTCTGGAAAGCATTGCAACACTCGGGTGTTTATTATTATTATTGTTGTTGTTGTTGTTAGTAGTAGTGGTAGTAGTGTGGTTGCACATTGCAAAGCAACTGTATTATATAATCAGTTATATTAGAATATTATCACTTCTGGTTTGAAATGAACTTATGCTGGGTTAGGGTTAGGGTTAGGGTTAGGTCAGTTGTAATAGAGTGTAAAACCATCATTATGGACAAAGGACGTGATGTGACTGATGTCCAAAATGATAACAGAGTACCAGGTGAAGCATGATGGAGGCAGCATCTCAGAAACCAATAGCTTTGTGGGATGTTCTACACCTGCTGTAGTGAAGGTGAACTGAGAATGGACTTCTTGTACACTGAGTGTCTCCTAACAGCATAACAGTGCTGCCCCACAGGCCATTGATCTCAGAGAGGAAGAACAACTCCGGAATGTGGTACAGAGCAGTCAACACACTGCAGTGGAGCAGTTAACAGAGGAGCAACAAGGAAAGTATCATCGATTAGCCCTGAGTGAGAAGTTGCTTCTAACTCCTGGGAACCATACAGACCATGTTTCTCTAGAATTTTCCACTATTACTTAAAATAATGACGATGATGATGATTATAATAACACATGAATTTTTGTATGGAAGCACATTTCATATCTCCATATAGGTCCAGCGCCATTGTTACATTTGAAAGGTGCCAACATTTTTGCACCACATTTGTTCCTATGGGAAACGTTTTTACAATAAAACTACATCCAATCAAACACCTGAATGCAAGCATCCGTCACACAATCAGACCAAACAGAACAGCATTGATATCTTGGGGAAAAAAAGATGCAGCAAAAATCTGTCAGAAAAATAAGAAAACAAGTAGAATACAAAAACTATAATAACTATAACAAAAAGATCCAGATCCACTATATTTCATAACATTTAATGCCACCTTATCTACACTTCTCAAAAAAATAAAGGGAACACTAAAATAACACATCCTAGATCTCAATGAATAAAATATTCCAGTGGAATGTGTTACAAACAAAATAACATAAAAATGATCAATGTAAATCAAAAGTATTATGCCATGGAGGTCTGGATTTGGAATCATACTCAAAATCTCATGCCACCCTCATGTAGTCTGTTTCTGACAGTTTGAGCAGAAACATGGATATTAGTGGCCTACTGGAGGTCATTTTGCAGGGCTCTGGCTCTGTTCCTCCTGTTCCTCCTTGCACAAAGGAGGAGGTAGCGGTCCTGATGCTGGGTTGTTACCCTCCTACGGCCCCCTCCATGTCTCCTGGTGTACTGGTCTGTCTCCTGGTATCTGCTCCATGTTCTGGACACTGTGCTGACAGACACAGCAAACCTTCTTGCCACAGGTCGCATTGATATGCCATCCTGGATGAGCTGCACTACCTGAGCAACTTCTGTGGGTTGTAGACATCGCTTCAGACTACCTCTATGGTGAGAGAACTGACAAAATGCAAAAGTGACCAAAACATCAGCCAGAAAGGATGAGAACAGAGAAAATGTCTATGGTCACCACCTGCAGAACCACTCCTGAATAGGGGTTGTCTTGCTAATTGCCTCTCATTTCTACCTGTTGTCTGTTCCATTTGCACAACAGCAGGTAAAATTGATTCACAATCAGTGTTGCTTCCTAACTGGACAGTTTGGTTTCACAGAAGTGTGGTTGAGTTGGAGTTACATTGTGTTGTTTAAGTGTTCCCTTTATTTTTTTTGAGCAGTGTATTTGCCAGTGTACACATTTAAACATTGCATTTAAAACAGAATCCACAAAAACTGGACACAATGGTCCATTTCAAGGAAATTTTCTTATCAAAGGTGAGCTCGAAGTGCTCGGAGAGGAAAAGTGCACAATGCTTCATGTCCTTCATTGTTTTTCTACGATGCAGCAATGAAAGGAGCCTTCAAATGGGACAGTTGCACAAGAGGCCCAGACGGCACCTGAGGGGATGAAAAGGCAGAGTGTGAGTTGGAGTCGTGGGTGTGTAGGGAGACACGGGAACTTGCTTTGAGTTTTGTCTCAACCTGCTTCAAAAAGATTCTGTTGCATGTTTGTTGTGCTTGTCTGAGGGGGGTTACACAAATGGGCCCATTTTTTTCTCCAGCAGTGACCACGGTTTCCCATGATTGTGCGTGAGAGTTTGAGGACGTGGTCTTTGAACCCCACAAGAAAGCAAACTGAAGACTTTAAAAAAAGCAGCGATGAAGCAACAGTAACATTCACATTCCGACAAAATCCACATCAATATAGCCTCTTTTAGAGCGTTTATTTACAGAAAATGATCAAGTAGTCAAAATAAAAAAGATGCTGTGTTGTCCGCAACAGAAAGTTCATATTTGAATTTCACATTCTTAAACTGAAATTCTTAAAATCCACCTTAAATTGTGAATGTTACATTCAGTTGCCTAAATAATTTTGCTCCACCTAATATGTTTAAACAGTTATATTCAGACGCCTAATAATTTCCCTTTCCACCTTAAATGGGGCAGCAGTTACTACATAGTCCAAGGTACCTGAATGAAATTGTTGCTCTTATTAAGGTGGAACTGGTAACTGTTAATAATGCTATGTAAGTTGATATTAATTCATTTAAACAATATTATACTTAAGAAGAGTTCCAGAGGTTTTGAATGGGGAACAGGGGCCAGATTCACATGAGCGTCTTTAGAAAGAAAACCTTAAATATATGTTAAAAGTTACTTTAAAAAAAGCCTTAAGAATTAAAACGTATTTTCTGAATGATTAATTCTACAATCCCAGTTTCAAAAATTAATTCTGATCAGGGTCACTATGAGTCCCCTACTCCTTCACTGAGCAGGGCATAAACCCAAGATACACATTAAAAGTAAAGATTTAAAGTACAGTATGTATCATTAGATCACCAACTGAGTCTGGTTCAGAAACATATACAATAAAATGAGTAAAACACTACTAAAACTAAATATTAGACATTTCTAGAGTCTGTATTACATGTTAATAATGTCAGATGTTCGTAAAAACAATGACTGACTCTGCTGTGGTGAAAAATGAAGCCCTGTAGGCAACAGATTTGAGAACTCTGATTGGCTAAATTTCTGTTGCTATGTGGTATCTTGTGTAAGAAGGTCAGTGATTGGCTGCTACTTCTCTGACTGGATGATATTTCTGTCACCTCAGAAAAGAGATAGAATGAACCAAGAAGCTCATTTCCCCCCAAAATATATTATATATTCTGTTAGTATGCATGTGGCGGGTGGAGGGTGGCGCCCTAGCAAGGAAACCACACTCAGATGGGAACATGAACCCAAAACCTCACTGCTGAGACAAACATGCTAACCGATCCATGCTAGCACCATTTACTCACAATAGAACATAGAACACATATCAGATGTTGAAAGTGAGACATTCTACCATTTCATAAAAAAATAACTCATTCAGAACTTGATGGCAGCATCACATCTTCAAAAAAGTTGGGACAGGGTTACGTCTACCATTGTGTAGCATCCCCTCTTCTTTTAACAACAGGCTGTAAACATCTGGGAAGTGAGGAGACCAACTGCTGGAGTTTTGGGAGAGGAATGTTGTCTCATATTAAAATGCTCTGAGACATAAATGAAAAGCATAACATACATGATGTATCATCACTCAAGAGAAGTCATTCCTGGACACCCGCTTACACATTATATAATTTAGAACACTCAGTTCACCCAACCTTCATGTTTTGTATTTGGTGGAAACCCCATCAGACATGGGGAAAACATGGAAGCTCCACCCAGATGGGAACTCAAACCCAAGACCTCAGCACTGAAAAGTGTGTGCGCTAGAAACCATGCTGCCCACATTTCCCACCAGTAAGAGCTGATATGCAGGTACATTTTTCACAACCTGGCAACCCTGAATCTCTTGTTTCTCTCTGAGCTACATCTGTCGTTTGTGTGTTCTGTTGCTTGGCAGGTTCTAATGAACCTTATTGTTGCTGATGGCCACTATTAGTGAACTGCCAGTAACATTAGCAGAGGTATGAATGATAAGGTAGTTATTAATGTTAGTTATCATAAAATATTAAAATGTTCTCTTTTGTATTGCTAACACAAACTGATGTATATACTTTTCTTTCAAGTTTCCCCAATTAATCTGATTAACCAGCCATTTTAACACTTTCTTTATGGCAGAACTTACACTTACTATAGACTAGATTATCTCACAAAAGTAAGTAAGCACCTCACATTTCTGCAGATATTGTATTATATATTTTCATGGGACCGCACCAATGTCTATGGTGTGGACAGCTTACACATCTGGAAAGACACTATCAATGCTCAACAGCATATACAGTTTTTAGACTGTGTGCGCCCATCCAGACAATGTCTCTTTCAGGAAAGACAATGCTAAACCACATACTGCATCTATCACAACAGTGTGGATTCACAGAAGAAGAGTCAGGCTGCTGAACTGACCTCCCTGCTGTCCAGACCACATTTGGCAAATCATGAAATAAAAATCTGGCAAAGACTCAGGACTGTTGAGCAGCTACATCAGACAAGAAAGGGACAACATTCTTCCCCCAAAACTCCAGTAGTTTGTGTTCTCACTTCCCAGATGTTTACAGACTGTTGCTGCACAATAATAAATGACCCTGTTCCATTTTTTTAGATGTTTTGCTACCATCAAGTTCTAAGTTAGTTAATATTTTTCATGAAATCGCAAAATGTCTCAACCTCAACATTTGATATGACTTCTAAATTATATTGTGAATAAAACATGGGTCTATGATACCATGCAAATCATTGCAATCTATTTTTATTTACATTTATTTACATTTTACACATTGTACACAACTTTTCAGTTGTACAACTCAAACTGTAACTCATGTCCTGGGGTCATGAGTTTTTGGGTTGTTGTCCATCACTTTTTGATGAGCAAGCTCTCCAGGACAGGAACTGATGGCCTCTTTTGAAACATTTGAACATTTGAAAGTAGCTGGACCTTGATGAACCACCTCTCCCTGTCTCTCATGCTTCACACATGCCTAAACTGAGATTCTGCTTCAGTTTTGATCTTCTGCGGGTTTCTTTTTATCGTTAGGGGTTATTTTTAAACTAAAAGAAAAGCAGCTTCAGTGTGGATAAACAGGAACTCATGGCCCAAGAACTCTGCTCTGAACTCCTGTCCAGATGTGCTTCCTCTGTGTGTCCAGTCCCAGCAGAGAGGGTTTATTTTAGGTTTTCCTAATTGTTCACTGGGCTGGTTTTCAGTAGACTAAAAGAACCATGAGTGGTAACTGAAATCTTAAAACTTAACTTTTTACTTTAAATATTCTTAATTTATCAAACTAATCACTTATTAGATTTGATTGGATTAAATTTTGCAAATGTGATTTCCACACAATGAAATTTGACCTCCATATTTAATTCATCCGTACAGTGAAACACACACACTAGTGAACACACTCAGCTGTGAGAATGTGGCTGAAGTGGTGGGCAGCCCTATTTATGGTGCTGAGGGAGCAGTTGGGGGTTAGGTGCCTTGTTCAAGGGCACTTCAGTCATGACCTGCTCAGGGATCAAACTGGCGACCAACCAGATTAAAAACCACCAGGCTATGGGTGCCTGCTTAACTGACAGATTATTAAATACACCTACCTTGTACTTACAATCACTGGCTACTTTAACTGAAATGCCAGCCATGTACAATATACAATTATATACTCTTACAAATCTTCAAATGATCAGAAATGTATTTATGATTTGTAATATAATAAAATACTTATAATTTACCGCTGAACATTAAACATATAGAAGCTTTTAGATTTTTAGTCTCAGAAATCATTGATTTCAGGCTGCAAAGCACTAAAGGGACATTATGTATGTCTGATTTGTGCCAGAAGAGGGCACCATTCAGCAGAACAGAAACTGAGTGCTGGGATCTATTTGGTACTCAGACATCAGAAATCAACACTTATTGTAACTGAAGATATGTCACATGATTTATTTGAAACAGAATAATTAATTAGCAGCTCAGAATAGTGACTCCTCCCCTTTTAATTGGTCATATTTTATATTTATTACACAAAAAGTGACACAAAGTTTATCAGCAGATGGAAGAGAAGGTAGACGACTATTTGAAACACAGTGAAAAACACATTATTTATATTTTATACTGGTTAATTTTCCCCT
>BRDA01001248.1:26270-38110 GCA_036984385.1 Crenuchus spilurus | reverse complement strand
GTCCCTCACTGGGTTCAAGAAACTCCTAAAATCCGAGCTCTTCAAAGAGCACCTGCTCTAGTGATCCCAAATACTCCCCATGAGTACTGATATGCACTCAGCACTCGATATCCAAATGTTAATTCTAGTATACTAGTACTAGTAAATACTAGTACAACTCTAGTATTATTTTTTCGCATCTGTACTTTCCCACTATTGTAAGTCGCTTTGGATAAAAGCGTCCGCTAAATGCAGTGTAATGTAAGACAGCAAAAGGTAGTGAACAAGAAAGTTAGATAAATTTTACTTTTTCATATGATAAGTGTAACCATGCCATCCACGTATGCCCGTCCTCCTTAGCCGCCAGCCCAAAAACATGGAGGTCAGGTGAATTGGGTTCTTTAAATTGTGTGTGTTTGTGACCCAGCGATGGACTGAGAATCTTATTTTTATAAGTTACTGTAAAGTATTTGAATTGGCTCAGGTGAAAATGACTACTTTGAGTTGGATTGACAAAATTGGGTTGTGTTTTAATCACACACGTTTTTTGCGCAGCCTTCAAAAGAGATTTTTATGTTGAACAAACACAATTGTTTTGTGTGGAATCACTGTCCATGATTAAATTAAGTTCATTTAAAGCCTTTCTTTTTTGAGTGTGTCTGTGAACACACCTCCTAGCTGATGTGCCCGCGTCTTGAGAACACGACTGGGAATGGTATCTGGACCGGCTGTCTTGCATGGGCTTACGCGCTGGAACACTCTGCGCACATCAGCCACGGAGACAGTGGGGTGGCTTGACTAGGTGCTAGCGGGTACACTTACTGGGGGTGCGGAGTGATCAGTCTCGAACCGAGCGTAGAATTTATTTAGCTCACCTGGGAGGGCAGCACTGATTTTATCCCCGGAGCAAGTTTTTTTTCCTTAAAATTAGTTGTGTTCAGCCCCTGCCACAGACTTCTAGTGTTGGGGGTGTTGGACTGAGATGGCAGCTTGACTTTGTACTCGCACTTCGCTGTTCTTATGGTTTTGTGAAGAGCATAGCTGGTGTGTTTATACTCTTCCACATTGCCAGATTTAAAGGCAGCTATGTGTGCGTGCAGAGCTGCTCTGACTTCACAGTTCAGCCATGGCTTCTGATTGGGAAAGACTCTCACTGTTTCCTGATGAAATCCTGTGACAGTCTCTGTGTATTCATCAATGTTCTTGCTCGTCGCCTCCCTGAACATGTCCCAGTCGACGTCATCAAAACAGTCCTGGAGCACAGAGTCTGATTGGTCTGACCAGCAGTGGACCACCCTGGTGGTGGGAGGTTCCCTTTTCAGCTTCTGCCTGTAGGTGGGCAGAAGTAGGATGGAGGAATGATCTGACTTGCCAAAGGGAGGCCGGGGGAGGGCTTTGTACGCGTCACGGTAGGGTGGGTAGCAGTGGTCCAGCGTGCGTGATTCACGTGTTGCACATGCAATGTGTTGGAAGTATTTCGGAGCGATCTCTCTAAACTTCGCTTTGTTAAAGTCCACAACAATAATGAAAGTGGCCTCGGGGCGCACAGTTTCCTGCTTGTTAATGGCCTCGTGCAGTTTGCCGAGTGCCTGGGTCGGGTCTGCCTGTGGATGAATGTACACACCGGTCAGCACAGCTCCAGATGCATCTCTCGGCATCCAGTGTGGGCGACAGGCGATCATGATGTACTCAATCTCTGACGAGCAGAATAACTCGACCAGGTGTACATTCCTCCGATCTCACCAAGCATCATTAATCATAAACAAAACGCCCCCACCTTTGGATTTTCCCGACTGCTCCTTTGATCTGTCTGCGCGGTGCACAAAGAACCCCGCAGGCTCGATGGCTTCAGTCGGTATCTCCGGTGTTAGCCCGGTTTCTGTGAAGCAAATTACACTGCACTCTCGTTGGAAACGGATCCGTGTGTTGAGCTCGCTGATTTTGTTGTCCAGGGACTGTATATTTGCCAGCAGAATGGAGGGAAGAGGGGGCCGGTTTGCGCGTCGTCTCAGCCTGACCAGCACACCGGCTCTCCGGTCTCTCTTTCGGCTTCTGCGTTGTTTTCTGGGACGGCCCGGCCAGATGAATAGGGTCTGCTCGTGGTCTCCAAACAATGGGTTTGCCTTGAAGAACTCAAAGTCCGGTTTCCAACTCGTGATTGATGATCTTATGTCTAAAATTGTCTGTCTGTCATAAATAAAGGTGCTAGTAACTTTTAGTGCAAAAGAAAGAGTTAAAAATAAACTTAAAATTAACAGAAAACTTAATGAAAAACTAAAAGTCTAGCAGGGTGATCGCAAAATGGCAGCCATGCTCGGCGCCATCTTGAAAGTTTTTCTCCTTTACATAAGAGAAAAATACTTGTTTACATACTTATGTAAACTTCTGCAGCAGATTTGTGAAGAACTGTCTGAAGAATATTTGATGTCTATTGTAGAAAGAATGTCTTCAGCTCTTATTTAACTCCTATGCTTTCATTTCAGAGTGCAGTAAGACATTAAACTCAATCATTTTACATACAAAAACAGGAAAAAATGAGTGTTCTAAAACTTTTGACCAGTAGTATACACATATAAAAGAATAATCAATGAAACTTCTGTTATTAAACCTAATGATGTTAAAACAAGTCATTAAAATATAGACATTCACTCCTGACTAACTGCAAGACTTATTCTGAGAAGTAGTTTAGTTACAAATTTTATCTGCAATTTTATTAGCAAAAATGAATACAATCATTAGTAACTACATGAACTGTCATTTATAAACATTTGTTCATGTTCAAATTCTTATAAACTAATGATTTGTTCACAGTTATTAATCATTAGTTAACGGCCTATTAATGAAAGTTATTATAAAGTGCAGAAAAGTGGGGCAGCCATGGCCGAGTGGTTAAGGATCTGGTCTGGTGACTATATGAGCTCTAAATACACACTTGTGTGTAGAAGAAAAATTCTCAGATGATAAGCTGCTGCGCCCATCTACATCACACAATCACATTCAGACCAGCTGACTGTAAAGTACATGAGGCTGTGAGTTTGGCTCTCTGGTTGCTCCTGATAAGGTGAAGTGCTTGGGGTGTTTACCACAGAAGTTCATTGCAATTCACCAGAATATTTATTTTTAAACAAAAACTACACCGTCTCTGTCCATTATATTAGAGATAGAGTAAATAAAACAAATACTTACTCATTTAATGGTTGGTCTAAAAGTAATTAAGAGCTGGAAGGAATCCCAAAAGTCACTCTATCCATTATATTAGAGGCCAAAATATGCCATGTCGAGCCTGAATTACAACTTTGAAGGTTTGATATTGGTCCAGGCTAAATGCTGCATGCCAATATTTAATGCATTGATCCACATCAGAGTGTAATATGACACTTAATAAAAGTCCCTTTTACAGAAATCCCGGGTGCAGAGTGTAAAATGACAGTCGGTCTGAGCCCGTTTTACTGACACACCAGGTGCTACAGGTGGACAGACAGGTAGTCATGTGTTTCTTATAGTGCTGTTCTCAGGGGTGCAGGGAGACGTGGATCCTTTGACTCTGTTGATTTGTTTCAGTCTGAGCCCCTAATACAGTTTATACAGCAACTTTCTCTGTGTTTCTCAGGCAGACTAAACCCCTCAGGTGCCCGCGTTCTTTCTCTCTCTCACACACACACACACACACACACACACACACACACACACACACACACACAGTAACACATTCATTATTACACACACCCTGTTTGCCTTGAGTTCACTCCTCATCATGTGACTCTGGCCCCCAGAGCCGTGCCGATCACACCGGGGTATCACATGAGTGTGCTGTGATCTCCATTTCTGCTTACACACACATGCGCGCGCGCGCACACACACACACTTTCTCCACCCACTCTCACTCCTTTATTCATTCAGCTCTCCAACAATAAACACTTTCCCTCCAAAACATGCCTAACAATCATTTCATCAACATCTTCCAGTTGATGGAGAACTTTACATTAGATGTTGGAACATTTCTCTGATGATTTTATGTAGTAATAGACAAGTCGATTGATTAAACAGGCCGATTATTGCTGTTGTCCAATAAGTGGCATTGATTGATTATTTTTACGCAATCAGTCTGTGTTCTTAAATGTTCTCATTTACAGGCACATCTTCCAGCAGCCTGATCAGTGTAGCTGCTGTAGAACAATGCTAGAGCGCCCCCTAGTGTCAGTGTCACCACTCTACAGACAGATAAAGACCTTGATAAACCTGTTTTTCTGTCTCAAGTCAAGAACATTTTTTCTGTGTACAGTGGTAACGCTACTTACGAGCATCCCTACTAACAAGTATTCCAGGTAACGAGTCGAGATCTCTGAATATTTTTGTTCCAGGTAACGAATAAAATTCCAAGTAATGAGTAGCGTAAATTAGTTCAAATATGCCAAACCGCTAGGGGCGCTGCAGTCGTAGCATCCCCTAGATGCTAATGTAGAAGAAGTCAGTCATTACCTTTGACCGCTGTCCAGTGAAAGTGAAAGTGCTAGTGAAAGCGACGCAAAGACAGCAAAAGGTAGTGAACAAGAAAGTTAGATACATTTTACTTTTACTTTTCATATGATAAGTGTAACCATGCCATACATGTACGCCCGTCCTCCTCCCCTCCTTAGCTGCCAGCCTACACGAGCACCGTCGTCGTCACGTTTATGTTGTAAAAAACCCATACAAACACATTATTTATCATATTAAAGTATACTGTATATTGGCCGGCTGACACGGATTAATCAGTTTTACATGTATTCTTATGGGGAAAATGCATCCAGCTAACGAGCAAACCAGCTAACGAGCTCGGCTCCTGCACGGATTAAACTCGTAAGTAGGGTTACCACTGTATATATATATTTGATCAGATGCAGAAAATAGACATTGGCACCCATATCGGTCAGTCAGTAATTTGATTGTATTCAGCAATAGAGCATTAGTGAAGTCTGGTACTGATGTTGGATGTTTTAGTTCTGGACACTCCAATTCATCCCAAAGCTGGATGCAGCTACATTACTCCAGATAACACAGTTCCACTGTTCCACAAGCAAATGCTGACCCAGATAGCAGACCGTTCTGAACCGAACGTGGCCCAAATAACCTACCATCTGAAAATACTTGAATACCAGTTCTATTTTGGGCCAAAACTGGCCAGCCAACTGTATCATGAATTATGGTTTCATTAGGGTTAGGTTGAGGCTGTGTACCAACACCCGTATTCAGACAAAGTCATGACTGTAATTCCACGGTGGTACACAATATTGAGAAAAGTTTTGGGGCACCTGCTCATTCATTGTTTCTTCTGAAAGGCTATTAAAAAGTGTTCATCCTGTTTTTGTTGGAGTAACTGTCTTTACTGTCCAGGGGGAGGCTTTCTACTAGATGTTGGAGCATTGCTGTGATTGAATCCAGCCATGTCCTGATGGTTAGAGATCTGGCCTTGTGATCCCAGAGCAGATCATAAGGGAAGCGCCCTTGATTGCTTCCTGGGCACCATGGACAGGGCTGCCCACTGCTTCAGGGCACATGTTCTCACAGTCTAGTGTGTTTAAATGCACAGATGGGTTAAATGTAGAGGTCAAATTCACTTGTGTGCAAATCACATTGGCAAAAAGTTTAATCTAAATCTAAAGAGCATTAGTAAGGTCAGGATGTTGGAGCAGCACCATCACCTCATCCCCAATTCCACCAACTTTAAAAGTCCTGGATGGAGCAGAGAACATGGTACCACTGCTCCACAGCTCAGTGGTGTGTGTGTCCTTTGTATATCTGTGTTCTCGTTAGAAGGGGTGTCCACAAACCTTTGGACACAGTGTATTTAAGCTGATGAAAGTAATAAATGTTAGGTAGAGTTAATCAGGGTAGGGTGGGGTAGGGGGGCTTTATACCTCTGAACTGACTAATTAGAAGTGGCATCTGGATACTTTTGGACATGCAGTGTAGGTGTTAAAGCTCCCTCAGTCTGGGTCACTGAGATTTTCTCACGGCAGACTGAGAAACAGGGCCTCTGTCTGAAACAACACCACTCAGCCTGCTGAATCAGCACGGATGATGAAGAATGTGCAAAGCTCTTCAGCTTCCGTCACTGAGTTTCTCTCTCTCTCTTGTTCTTTTTCTTTGTTTCTCTCTGGCATTCATGTGCCCATTTTCTGCCCACTCGAGGCCACGGGGCTCCTGAGGATGACTGGGTAGATGGTCTCTTGGTGTTTGTTAGGATGGTGTGAGATGCTCTGTAGAACAGCAAGTTCCAGAGTTTCTTTCTCTTTCTTTTTTGCGCCCACACATTTTTCTGTTTTCGTATTATTCTTCCTGCTATTACCGTGGGAACTTAGGACCCTGGGGACATAGGATCATAGGGAACATAAGTTTCTGGGGACATAAAATCCTAGAGAACAAGGGAATCTAAAGAAGCTAGAGCATAAGGGACAAGGGACTCTAAAGAAGCTGGGAACATAGAACACTGGGAATGTAGTACCCTATGAAACATAGAATGCTGACACATAGCACACTGGGTATATAGGACCCTGGGGAACATAGAACTTTTGGAACATAAGATTCTAGGAAACATAGAACCTTATAGAACATATGACTCTAAAGAAGATAGGACCCTGGGACCATAGAACACTGGGGGCATAGAACCCTTATGAACATAGAACTCTGGGACAAAGGACCTGGGGATATAGAACCCTAGGCACATAGGATTCTAAAGAAGATAGGACTCTGGGAACCCTGATAACATAGGACACTGGGATTGTAGGACCCTAAGGAACAAAGAACCCTAGAAAAGATAGAACCCTGGGAACACAAGAATGACCTGGTTATCTAGTTCTTCTTACATGTACTAGATTTTAACAGTCCTAGCAGTCAGATAGCAGAAGGTGGGAAGGTCCGCTGCAGTAATCAGGACGTAACTCAACACTCTTTTAAAAGAACTGAGTAAAATGCTGCCCATGTAGGGGGCAGGGCAGCTCACTATGTACTAAGCCACACCCATTGTCTACCTAGCTCACACATGTTTTTTCTGTTTTCAGGTGATACTGCAGGTCTTCTGCCTGAGAACTCTTTTGAAGGAACCAAAACAGATTTTGGTAACATTGGTTTGGCTCTCTACAGCGGCCTGTTCGCTTATGGCGGCTGGTACGTTCATCACAATCACAACTGAAGGATAAATGTTATTAACCCATGAATGTCTGTTTGTTCTCTTGAGTTTATTTTGCAAATTGGTATTTTTATTTCTTAATTTTATTATAATTAATTTATCAAGCCTTTAAAACAAGTGACACTGATGTTTAACAAAAACAGAAAATCCAATTTTTATAGTGAATAACTGAAGTATGATGATTACAATCAAACAATTAGTAACATTGTCTAAGGTATAAATATACAAAACATCTTTAATGAATAAAACTTTCATGCATGGGGGTGACTCATTGGACAGCTGTTTATCAATTTATCTTCTCTATGCATGGGTTTTAATGCTATAGATCAGGGATACTCATTGCGCGGCTCCCGAGCCACGTGCGGCTCGCCGTGCTTTATTGGTGGCTCTCGTGATTACGAAAGGTTACTAAAGTACGGCAGCACAGCCAAAGTATTTTAAAAGCATGCTACAGAGACATATACTGTAATGCGCTTTACATTCCAAGCACTTGCCCTCTCATTTTGCCTCAATTAAAGTTGGTTCCAAATCAGGGATACTGTGGAACCTGGCAACACAGGCACTGTTTCCAACAGCAGGCTGCACGAGACTCTGCTGTTGCCAGGTTCATGGTTTAACACTTATAAAAGAACTAATAAAACACTCATGTTACCATATTATTAATGACTTTAAGATAAATAGCAATACTGATAATAAATCCCTTATAAACAAAATATTAAGTCGTACACTCGTACACAGTTGTTTTGCCATTCGTTTCAAACGTGTGACATATTCTGGGCTAGTTTAAGCTTCTAAAGGGCTAGTTTTAGACTGACTTTAGGCTGGATATTTTAGTTGGACCTGGCAACCCTGCAGCAGAGTGGCTACATGGCAGAAGTGATTCTATAAGCTAGCTAGAGCAATATATTCAGTGAGCAAAGGTTTAGTCCATAGGTGGGTTGTTTATTTTTTTACATTATTTCAGTGATGTGGGGTGATATTGTGGCTCTCTCCTTGACTTTGATCTGTCAATATGGCTCTTTTGAAAAAAATAGTGAGGATCACTGCTATAGATGCATAACAGGACATGGCACCTGGTGGCCATTAACTGAAAGTGCAACAAAACACATGGTAAACAGAAATGGCTGACAGATGGTCAGGAGCTTTGGACTTTTTGTTAAATTCTTCTACAAAAAACATCCATTTGGGTAAATACAATTTGATCACTCTAAGGAACATCTAAAGAGCAGCATACTTATGCTACTACAGTGGACATCCTGCTTCCTACAGATATTTCTACCAAATGACTTGAAGTATATTTTTTCTGTAGTTGGAGTAGTATATGTTAATTTATTTAATTTTGCTTGTGTAATGGATTTAGAAAAATGCATTTTAGCTGTATTTGAATGCTCAAGTGCATGTGGTCCACCCGAATGTCCACCTTACTTGCATCATTTTTAGTTAATAGTCTCTACATTGTTTTTCATCAGTCCAATTCAGTTAATTCTGATTAAAGACCAAGACTGCACTGATGGCAAAGTCATGAGCCGTTTCTGGCCCACCCTAACTACAGTGGAACCTCGGTTATTGTTTGCCCTGGTTATCATACAATTCCATTGTGACTTTTTTCAGGGAAACGTTGTCTGTTATCGTTCATCCACACAGTTTTTGTCAGAGTGCCCACGTGACTTACCACTAATTTCAGAAAACAAAGCTTCTACCCACACATTTGTTGTTCATTCTGGCTTTGTTTCTCTTTGCTCACAACAAACTAAAATGTCACTCTAAAGCAACGGTGCACCTGAAATCAGGTGCAAAAACAAATGGCGTCCGAGAACAGTGTACAAAACAAAGGCGTTTGGACCACACCGGCACACTGTAAAATGGAGCGTAAACCCGTAAGAGTGATGTTTCATTAGTCTTTTGTGTATATTTCTCATTGTTTTCTGTATGTAAAACTATAGCTATTCTATATAAAATGTGTTAATATTGTTAATATTTTGGAGTGTCTGGAACAGATTAATTGGTTATATGAGTTTTTATTTGAATTATTGCTTCAGTTATCGTTCATTTTGAGACACTTTAGAAAGGATTAATGACACAAACCGAGGTTCCACTGTACTTTCATTGGCCTGAATACCGCTGTGGAATGATGGCGATGATCACGTGCCGGAACCCAGCTTTAATTTAAGCTCGAGTTAAACCATAACCACAGTAGCCTTCTGATGTCTGCCTACAGTTGGGCAAAATTTGGCCCAGAATTGAAATGGTGTTCAAACATATTACAAAGTAGGTTGTATTTGGGCCAAATGCCATGACAAACCTTAAACATGACTGCTATGTCTGGGGCAGTTTTGACCTACAGTACACTTGCCATTGCCACATCTGGCCTTTATGTGCATTAATTTGGCTATATTTGGTCCAGAATTGCCTGTGTGAGGAGAACGTGATGAACTCATTTATTGTATACATGACCATGGTTAGGAACATCACTCGAGTCAGAGTGAGACAAGGCAGTAATGTTACTGTTTAATTTACTCATAATAATAATAACAGAACAAGCAGGTGTTCCGATACTTTTGTCCATATAGTGCACTGAGCTTTAGTATTCTGGCTTTTAGCATTGTCATCAGCTTTTCATTTACTCATGACTGTTTTTCTAAATCTTTCTCTGTTTATTTTTTCAGGAATTATTTGAATTTTGTCACAGAAGAAATGATCGAGCCGTACAAGTAAGTGAGAGCAACGACAGCTTTTGTTTTGTCTCGAGTTACGCAATTCAAATCTGATTAGCTGCTTAAGTTGCATTAGGTAAGCGACCTGCTTCTCACAGAATGACCGACTGATGTGTGTGTGTGTGTGTGTGTGTGTTTTGCAGAAATCTCCCCCGGGCCATTATTATCTCCCTGCCCATCGTCACCATCGTGTACGTGTTGACCAATTTGGCCTACTTCACCACTCTCAGTCCAGACCAGATGCTGAACTCTGAGGCTGTGGCTGTGGTGGGTACACACACACACACACACACACACACATCTACACAATCATATCAGAACATTATGTCCGTCTGCCTAATAGTGGGTATAACCTCCTGGCTCTGAGAGTTTGATCCCTGACACCTGTTCATAATAGAGGTTAACTGGTCCACTGTGGTGTGTTTATTGCCCCTCTGGCATTAATGGCCTGTGGGTCACCACTGTTACCAGAAGTCCATTCTCAGTACACCTTCACTACAGCAGCTCTAGAACATCCCACAACGTCAGTGGTTTCTCCACCATGCTTCACCCGCGACCCTATTACCTTGTCATTTTGGACATCAGTCACATCATATCCTGAGTGTTGTGCTCACTTATTTATACGTGCGGTAAACCCTGTCACATGACATCTGTGATGTCCTGGGCTGAGTTCATTCCAGACCAGGGGTGGTCATAATGTTCTGATATGACAAGTCTTGTGCAAAAGTTAGCCTCCTGTTTAAGCTCAATATTATACTAACCTTCTGTGTGAACAAAGTGAACAGGGAGCAAAATGTAATGCACACTGCTTTATTTATTGAATGTAACATGGCAGAAACAAATAAACATAAAGCTTTACCTGTACAGGTTATTTTGTACATTAAAGTTAAAATAACAAATAGAAATCAGACACTACAATATGTGACCCCGTCAGGGAAAACCAGGTCAAAGTCATCCTTTTTTTTTTCAACATTTGTTTTTTTTTCAAAACATTTTTTCAAAGAATAAGTTTTGTTTTTGATCAAAATATGTACTATAATAGATATCTGAGACTGTTATCTTTCATTTACAGCAATAATACCGAGTGGCTAAGTTTTGTTGCTAATGTGAGAGAAACGATATTGACAAGATATCTCAATAAGTTGCCCAGTGACTTTGGCCTGGTTTTCCCTGGCGGGGTCACGTATATTAAAAACATGTCCTTTGAGAGTTTCATTTTTACATGCACAGAAAATGGACATCTGTATAACCTCTCACTTGTACTGTATTTCCACCCACTGTCCACTTTATCAGAAACACCACTCTTCTGACTCCACCCACTGTCCACTTTTCTGACTCCACCCACTGTCCACTTTTCTGACTCCACCCACTGTCCACTTTATCAGAAACCCCACCCTTCTGACTCCACCCACTGTCCACTTTATCAGAAACCCCACTCTTCTGACTCCACCCACTGTCCACTTTATCAGAAACCCCACTCTTCTGACTCCACCCACTGTCCACTTTATCAGAAACACCACTCTTCTGACTCCACCCACTGTCCACTTTATCAGAAACACCACTCTTCTGACTCCACCCACTGTCCACTTTATCAGAAATTGCTCTCTTGTTATCAGAAACTGAATAGTGATGAATGGAGTAGAGGGGTGATGTAGTAAATGATGAGCTACAGTCTGTAATTGTACATTTATATAGGTAGGTGTAGCTCATGAAGTGGCGAATATAAAGACATTCACATATATGCTAACTCAAGGGCGTAACTTTGGGTCCAGCATTGGGGGGGTTGAGTTGTCTGCCTATTTATTTATTTATTAAATCATTTACTTTTCTAAAAGGATTCAGGAGATTTTGGGTTAACTGTATTAGAAATACATTGTAATGCTCTTACTGTGTATTTATTTAACTTTCTTTGTATTTACTCTGCACCTTAAACAATTAAGAAATGCGGAGCTAGCTAACGGAGCTAAAATACCTGAACG
>BRDA01001248.1:12434-23559 GCA_036984385.1 Crenuchus spilurus | reverse complement strand
CCCTCACTCTCCCCCCCCTCTCCTTTACTCTCATTCACTTTCTGTGTGTTTCTTTGCACCTCTATTTTTCTCATTCTATCTTTTTTTTACTTATGTTTTTTTTTTTGCTTTCTTTTTGTCTTGCATTTTCTGACATTCTTCTCTTTCATTGTTTTGTTTCTCCCCCTCTCATTTGCTTTTGTTTGTTTCCTTTCTTCTAAAAATGTTCTCTATGTTTCTCACAATCACTTGTTCTCTCTCTCTCTCTCTCTGTCTCTCTCCCTCTGTCTCTCTTCACATACTGGTTGTACTCATCTGTTGTGTTGGCATGGAGACATTGGAGAGAGAGAGAGAGCGAAAGAGAGAGAGAGAGAGCGGTGTGAAGGCAGTGATGTGAAAGAGGCCAACTGATAAACCTGCTGCCCCTCTCTCTCTCTCTCCCTTGCACTCTCTCTTCTCTCACTTCTGTTTCCCTCTCTTTCTCACTCTCTCTCTCTCTCATTCTCTCCTCTCTCTGTCTCCCCTTCTCTCTAATTCTCACACACAATCCCTCTCACTCATTCTCTCTCTCTCTCATTCTGTCTCTCTCTCTCTCTCTCTCTCTCTGTGTGTGTGTCTCTAATTCTCTCACACTACATTCCACTGTCTCTCTGCTGCTGTGTTGTATTGACTCAGTCGTATATTACTGTCCTGCTGTACGAGTCCAGTCTGAGGCTGCTTGTTGATCGTGTGGGGCCTCAGTGTGAACTAGCATCTGAACATTTAAGAGCACTTTAGAAAACAGTTGTTGATAGACTTCTGGACCTGTTTCAGTCGACTGTGACTGTATGGTGTGAGAATATGGCGTTTGTAATGTAGTTTGTAGTGTAAACACTTTTACAAATGTGGGATAAAATGTCATCTCTCATGAAAAAACGATTGTGTTAGTTTCTGAAAGGCGTGATTGTGTTGATCCCATGTGTCTTCTGGTTTGTAGGTGAACATCCTGTTGCCGATCTCTTTCGTGCTGGCGTGTCTGTTCCTCATTGTCGTATCCATCTGGAAGACCCCTTCAGAGTGTGGTATCGGATTTGGCATCATCGCCACCGGCGTGCCCGTCTACTTCTTTGGGGTTTATTGGCAGAACAAACCCAAGTGGCTCCTGCAGATCATCTGTGAGTGATTCTGATAGTCATAACCTTATTCCAGATTCTAGTAACTGACATGTGATTTGGTTGTAATCAATTCTAAAGACTCAAATTGGTGCAAATATGTCAAATTTATGTATAACTTTACCAGAACTATCAAAGTTTTTTCCAGCATGTTGAAGAGATGAGTAATGTTGTGATGCTTTAATAAAGTGAGCACAAGCACTGAATAAAGTAACAAACAGTAGCAAAGACTTTAGACTAGACAGATGAACACAGGCACACAACTAAACATCACAAACAAACGTCTACATAAAACAATGACCAGCCACAAGACGGAGGGACACAAGGGAATAGAAAGGGAACCTGATTAACAACCGAGGGCTGGGGAACAGGTTAGAGCACTAACGAGGTGGGCGGAGACTAAAGAGAGACACTAGACAGAGCTACATGACATAAGGTGATTAAGGTCATTATCACACTGATGAAGAAGAGGTCTTAAAACTCAGCTATGTATCAAATATAATACACTTGGCTTTATAGGTTTAATTAGGGGTGCAGTAACTTTTCCTTCAAACTGTATAAATGATAGTCTTCTTTACATGTTTGATTGAGCTTGATGTTCTACTTTTCCATGCAGTCTCCTCCACGGCGATGTGTCAGAAGCTGATGGAAGTGGTTCCTCAGGAATCCTGAAGACCAGGCGGACGGTCTGAAACCCTGCTGCGCACAAAATGAAAAGACTTTTTCTCCCCATGATGACCTCCCCCTACCTCTGCCAAGCAAACTTCTACCCATTACCTGCCCCTGCCGTTCAGTCTAAGGCTGGGAAATGACCATCTATTGGCTCATCCAAACCCAGCATGCCGAGACAGAGAGGAGCAGGTCACTGGAACCAAGATTCTTCTTCTTTAAAATCTATATTTAAATATTTCTGCTGTATTGTATCCTTAAGAAACTTTTACATTCGCATTAAGGAGATTTTTTTATCCTTTTTGTACTTTATTGATCTTTTTTTGTTTTGACATTCCTTTATGTCTGGTATGAAGCTGTGTTTGTGGTCTGTGGTCATTCCCCAGTCTTATAGAAAACAGCACAGCTGTAGTATAGCATCACTATGGATCACGAGTAGGCTTATTGTTTCAGCCAGTATAGCCCAATGCTGTGGGTTTACTGTTATATTAAAAATAGCTTTTGCTGATGGGCTCATGTGAGAGCTAGAGTATGTAATAGCTCGTTTAGTTGAGCTTTCAGTATTTTTTTTTGTAATGTAGCCATTTAAAATGTACTTAAGGCCATGTATGCATTGGGCCTGTAGTAGCTCAATGTTGTGAATTCTTTCTCGAGACATCGTCGTCTCTCGTCTAGACTTGACTTGAACTTTAATGAAGAAATCGACCTAAATTACCAAGGAATTGCACAAAAGTTCACACATTTCTCCACCCAGTCCACAGCAGGTATGACCAGTGTGCTGTGCCTTGTCTATCCATGTAGTCTTTAAACTTTTTACTTCTAGAGGTTTATTTTTTGAAGTTAAATCCTTAAACAAATCTCCTGGTTGAATCCCAGGGAATATCCCTTTACAATCTTGTTTTCGGCATGCAAATAGTATTAGGTTTTTATATTATTATTGTTATATAAATAAGTCTCATTGACCTCCATAGCCTTTGTGCTGAGTTATACCTCAACCTTGGAGCTAGAATTTTGAAAATCGTAGCTACCTGACGTTGAATTTATGGGAGCAACTTGGGTCTTTTCAGTTTGTTATAAATAGTGTGGGTGAATGGTGCTCCATCCAGTACTTCTTGGATGAGTTGAGAAGTTGGGGTTTGAGGTTCGGGTGGGGTGATCAAACAACATCCTGACTAACACTTTCATGACTGAATGCAATCAAATATGCCACAAAATCTACTGTAAAGCTTTCCCTGGACAGTAGAGACAGTTGCCCCACAAAATCAGAATAAACTCTCTTAATGCCCTTGATTTCAGAAGAAAACATGAATGAACAGGTATCTCATTATAGTGGCTTATGACAGATCACATATTTTGTAATAGTCAGACAGTTTTCTGTGTTTGATTAATGATTTTAGAAATTACAAAGCCTTAGCCTGAATAAACAACAGTGTTCTTTGTTTTCAATCTGTATAAACTGGATTGTAGCACCCAGAAACATCAAATGTACTTAAACTCTACTCACCCAAGTACCGAGCCCTGAGGCACACCACACGGAGTGTAGACCAATGTTATTTTCATCACTATGCGGTGAAATGTCTTTGGATTTTCTAAACAATTTTTTTACATTTTTAGGCCAAATTGTAAAGATTTCTTGAACTTAACCTTCAAGTAAAACAACCTTTGGTTGTTTTTTTTGCTGAGAACAATTATGTTTACCCAAAGTTCCAGCTTCTAGTGCCTCAGTTCTGAAGACTGATGGAATCAAAGTAATTGTCATGAAGTGTGTGTGTGTGTATGTGTGTGGCATGTTGGGTAATGTTAAGCACAGTGTAGGTGGGGTTTAAGCCAATTAATTTGGCCCAGTGGAGATTTAGTTTAAATGATGGAGCCATTAGCTTTGGCAAATTTTTTGTTGACATTTTAGCATGTTCTGTATGTTAATGTGGATTTTTTTTTTATAGATGACGTTTGTACACTATCTGTTGGAAAACAACTTCCCTGGGCAGTTGTAAAGGAATTGTTTGCAAAATATTCAAATGTATACATATTTCATTTGTTCCACACATAAGGTCTTACTTTAAAAATTATTATTGCGAAAAAGTTCATTTTTGTTTATAATTTAATTCAAAAACGTAAACTGTCATATATTTTATATTTATTATACAAAGTGACACACTTGGGCCTTTTTTTGTTTGTGTTGATCAGTATGACTTATAGCTAAGGAGTTGTCTGCACAGTAATATGATGGTCAGTAGTAGTGTTGGCACTGTGGGCAGCTGCTGGGCATTTCCATAAAGCTTGCCAGCAGATGGAAGCATGAAGTGCTCTAAAATCTCCTGGTAGATGTTGACTTTGGACTAAACACAGTGGAGCAACAGCAGCAGATGGCATGACACCTCAAACCATCACAGACTGCAGAAACTGCACACTGGACTTCAGACGGCTTGGATTGTGTCTCTCTCCACTCTTCCTCCAGACTCTAGGAGCTTGATTTACAAATGAAATCTGAAAAGAGGACTTTGGAGCACTGAGTAACAGTCCAGTTCTGGTTCTGCTTAGTCCAGGTGAGACACTTCTGATGTTGTCTCTGGTTCAGGAGTGTTGATATTAGCAATGTGACAGTTGTAGCTCTGAGAGATATGAACGATAAGTCACACTGATCAACAGTAAAAGATAAAAAGGATTTAAATGTCACTTTACATGTAATGAACATAAAATATATGACTTTGTTTATCTTTTTGAATTAAATTATCCTTTTGATGTATGACTGTAGTCAAGACATGTTTGCTGACTAAAACTTATTTGGATTTGTGCTGGAGCTGGGAGGCTTATTTTTCAAGAGATTAACATGTAATTTGATCTGCAGCTTGTCTTTTATGTGCATTACTAAAGAAGTAAACACCAAGCATGTCTTGGCTGGTCAGCTATATCAAGTAATGGGGGAAATTCTATGTGTGATCTTTTCCCAAACAATTTCTGATTGAGTAGATGTGCTAGACCAAAATCAGCTTACATCTCATACATTTGTGATCAAACGGAGGCAACAGGACATCTGGTGTTAGGATATATTGTGCTAGTGTTTTTGTTAGCTTATTTTGATACACTATTTACACCTGGTCATTCCATGGATCTTGTATCTGGATAAGGTTTTAAACGCATGGATTTACACTCTGTGCTCAAATCCATTAGTTACATTGAAAGCACATTGAAATCAGATTGCTATTAGCTAACATGCAATTGCCTTTGCTGTTCCTTGTTTTTCCTGTTTTATTCAAAAGATGGTTACCGGCTCAAAACATTCCCAGTTTCTCTGGTTACAGTGTAATGCTGAACTCTAAAAATGTAGTGGCTTTTAGATTTTTAGTCCAAGAAATCATTGAATATCAGGCTGCGCATCACTAAAGGGACATTATGTAGGTCTGATTTGTGCCACAAGAAGGCACCTTCAGTAGGACACAAACTGAGTGCTCAGTTCTATTTGTTTGGGACTCAAACATCAGAAAGCAACACTAACTGTAACCGAGGATATGACACCTGATTTATTTGAAACATAATCTTTAAATAGCAGCTCAGAATAGTCAGAAATGAACAAGTTGAGTAGAAAGAAGAGTTTCAGCTTTGACTCCTCCCCTTTTGTGTGGATCTTAGAAGACAGTCATGAAGCTCTGAATGTAGTGAATAGACAACAGAAACAGGATGAGGTGTGGCTACAGTCATGGGTGGACTTGAGTGTTCACTTAGAGAATTTGATGTTTTCAGACTTTATAATATCTGGATGAAATGCACCTCAGATCAGCTCCTGAAATGATTTGGGTGAATCTGGTTTATGTGCCTCTTTTCACACCTGGATAATTAATGCATGGAGTGAACAGGTGTAAATGATGTCTATTATTATAGAGATGGACAAAGGAGGGGTGGTGATGGTAAATTAGCAGAAAGGGGTGGAGGATGTAAATGGAAAAAGAATCACATATTGTGTGATGGGTGGGGTGGGAGGGAAGCTCCTAAAATGAAGTTTGTTTTCATTTGTATTGTTTTTTTCTTTGTTGTCATAAATGCAGTGTAGTGTGTTTACTGCTCTCCTCCTTCAGTAGATGTAAAAGGAGTGAGGATGTATTTATCCTAAGTGCGATGTAGAAACACTGACTGGACTCTTCTGAATAGTCATACATCCAAAAATCAGAATATCATAAAAATGTTCTTTTGTTCAAAATTTAATTTAAAAAAGGTCAAATGTCAAGATTTTTTTCATTACACATAGTGTTTTTTGTTTTCATGTTGATCAGTATGACTTATAGCTCATGAGTTGTCTGCACAGTAATAAGATGGTCAGTAGTAGTGTTGACACTGTGGGCAGCTGCTGGGCATCTCCATAAAGCTTGCCAGCAGATGGAAGCATGAAGTGCTCTAAAATCTCCTGGTAGATGTTGACTTTGGACTAAACACAGTGGAGCAACACCAGCAGATGACATGACACCTCAAACCATCACAGACTGCAGAAACTGCACACTGGACTTCAGACAGCTTGGATTGTGTGTCTCTCCACTCTTCCTCCAGACTCTAGGAGCTTGATTTACAAATGAAATCTGAAAAGAGGACTTTGGAGCACTGAGTAAGAGTCCAGTTCTGGTTCTGCTTAGTCCAGGTGAAACACTTCTGATGTCTCTGGTTCAGGAGTGTTGATATTAGCAATGTGACAGTTGTAGCTCTGAGAGATACACAGTGTTTATACTGTTTATAGTCATTTACTCACAAATATTCTCATCATCTGGATTTTCATGAACTATAAGCCAAACTGATCAACATTAAATGTCACTTTTTATGTAATGAATATAAAATATTGAATTAATTTATGAACAAAATTTACTTTTTAACCATATTCTATTTTTTTTACATGTACGACTACTCATCGGGACCAAAAGTACCTCTCCATGCTGTTCGTGTCCCATCAGAAGTTTGAAGAATGTTTTTTTTTATGCAAGTTAGAAGCGTATAGCCGTTTAACTAACAGTGCATCTAACCAGACTACAACGACTAATTTAAATAGTATTGCAGAAAAGTTACTTATGTATTTATTTATTTGTAGGGACATAGCTAGTGCTCTATTTGTACAGGGCATTTTTGAAATGAACTGATGTTTTATTGTTTTTCCCCTTTAAACATGTGTAGTCTGTTATTTTGAGTCTTCTGTTGGTTAGAGTGATGTTTATTTGACTTTTTTTGTTTGAAGTACCATGATCTCTGGTTGTGCCACCACTGACGGGTAATGTTTGTCTCTGTGAATTCCTGCTGATCAAATCGAGTCTGCCCTAAAGTCAGTGAGACATCCTTTTTCTTACTTCTATCTCCCACTTATAGCTCCACAACTCGGGCTGCTGCTGTAGACACTCAAAGAATTTGGAATGCTCCAGTCCTGGTTATCAGTTATCTTATTTGACTAATCAATACTTTTCAGTAAAGCGAGTGTGCTGCTGATCCTGCTGATGTTCTTCAAACTAGCTCAAATTATCAGTTACAGTTTTCAGTGTCAGAGATTCTTCTTTTTACTTTGTTTATTCGTATTTATTGTTATTTTACAAGTAAAATCTCACTTATTACCAAAATGTATTTGTAATAAGCAGCATTCAGCAACTTTACAGTAATGTAAAGTCTAAAACGTTTGTCTAGTACTGTATGTGCTAGTTGGTGGTTTTTTTTTTTTGGTCAATTTTCAGTTTATGTATTTCAAAATGTAAAAATCCCAAATAAATAGATATCTACATAGTCAATAAATAACTTATCTGGATTCTCGAAGAATTTCTGAAACTAATGTAGTCAGATTTGCACCTTAATTACCATAAATTTTTCATTTTTTTGCATCTTTTAAGCCACTGTAACAGGACATGGCTTCCATAGTTGTTCAGACATTGTACATATTATCCATGTCTACTGGAAAACCTGTAATGTCTAGGTTTAGATTTTGTCATTAGCACATGCTGGGACATTACAGTTGATATACTTCCAAGGTTCTTTGTTAGGAGTTGCATTAATAACTAAACAGGGCTGGGTTACAAACAAAATGATAGAGCAAGCATTTCATTTAACACTCTCTCTACCAGCTGAGATCTGAATATTTCCACACTTTGGGAAGCCCAGCTTTGGTGAGATTCAACATGACAGAACTCATCCTGGTTGTTAGGTTTCACACATCCCATGTGAAGAAACACCAGACAATTGTGAAAGGCCGTCAACAAGCATTTCCTTTCAAGGACTTTAATATGGGAATTATATTTCTCTCTCAGACACTGATCTAAGGGCAGACTCGGCTTAATCACACTTCATGTGTTTAAATACAGTCTGTTGTTGTACTGTGTAATCTTAGTTCACCCAAAAATCATATTTACACAATTGTACATGTATCCCAAGTGAAGTCGATTAGCCTTGGTGGCCAAATTTAGCTTTAGTGATAGAACAGGAGCTGTGAGAATAATGTTAACAAACTCAATAGTCACCTACATTGGTGTAAACTATCAAATCTGTAAAATAGCAAATCTTCTCTGAACCCACTCAAACTTCAACTAGATCTTAAGGAAAGTGCCACAGACTAGTAGAGTTAGTTTTGACACAGTATGACATACTGAGCTTTAAAATATAACAAGAACTTGTGTAGCTGAATGCTGCATCAAACATCTTGGACCAGGATTTAGAGTCAGCTGTAGTGATCATGCGTGTTATACTCTGTGAGACCTTCATTAACATCTGGATGAACTTGAGTAGCTTCAGAGATGTTCTGGTGATGTGTTTTGAGACTACATGTGTGACTATTGAGACTTCAGACCTGACTGATCGACCATATTTTGGGAAAAGTGTAAAATCCAAACAGGATGTCTGCGATGTAGTTGTTCTTCTGTACTTCTCATGTCTTCTTCAACAGTGAAATTGTCAAATCATTTGGTGTAATGTAAAGTCTACTGTACTGTCAGTGCATACTTTCCACAGGTGTCCATTGAAATGCTTTTAAATCCTTTTTTCTGTCTTTACTCCAGAAATAAAAGTTTAAACCTTGAAGTAATGTCTTTGTGCATGAATTGTGCTTTTGTCTGGACAGACTCGGTGAAAGCAGCAGCTTTGAGCCTGACAGTTAATCTTATGCTATTTTAAAAAGTGCAGTTCTGACCTTTGCATTGATTAAATCACAAAATGCTCCACTGAACTCATTCTGCAAAGTAGTGCATTACTGCAACACAGAGCATTTCTCAATGCATACTTGAGATTTAGGAATTTTTGTTGTGTATGTTGAGGTTATTGTCCAGTCTCAGATATTTGTGCAGTGATCAATAAAATTATAAGGCTCCAATCAGAGTGGTTGTCTTTGGTCATATTTTCGGCAACCGAAATTATCCGGTTGAAAATGGGGGAAATCACACTTTTGGTGTTTTTCCTTATCAGTTAACAAAACACAGATTCACCAGCACAGTTACAGTTTGGTGAAATGGAAGAAGACAAAAAACTACAACCTTCACTGAACTACACTTATGATGAAGCCAAAATGCAGCCGATTAGCTTTGTGTTTGTTAGCTTGAGATGTTTGTGTTAGTTTGTGTTGTTTGTTAGCATGTGTTGTGTGTTAGCTTGTGGTGTGTTTGTATTTGCTCCTGTGGCTGCAGTGTTAGGGACCAGAAGAAATATAAAGTGTTTCAGTGTCTGTAGTCATGACACGTCCATGTGACTTACATTGTTAATTTTAGCAATTTTCATTATTTTGTTTAATGTTTTTTTTTTTTTATTAAATATTAGTAATAATGTAATACATGCATCTTCATACATACATACACTGATTATGCCACACACGTAATCCTTATTAGGGTCATGTTTAGTCCCCTACCCATTCACTGGGTGCAGGGCCGGGCATTACACTATCCAAACTAAGCCCAGGACAGGGCGCCAATCCATCATTGGGTGCACACACACACACGGACAACCTAACGTCCATGTTATTGGACTGAGGGAGGAAACCGGAGACCCCAGAGGAAACCTACACAGACACAAGGAGAACATGGAAATGGATGAGGACTTGAACCCAAGACCTCGGCGATGACAGGCAAGCGTGCTAACCACCAAGCCACTGTGCCGCCCATCTTCATACATATTCATATATTATTGTCTTGTGTCATTTTAAAAAACAAATATAAAAATAGTCAACTTAACTCATGCTACTAAATCTAGTCATGCTAAATGTCAAACCAACTTATTAAAATACACACATTCATACATGACTAACTATAAGGCTTAGTTTGGGAAATAGTTTCGTTACTAATTTTATAATCATTTTTAGAAATGAACAACTGTGTTCAGTATTCAGCCAAATTTTTTATTTTGTTCAGTTTCTTTTTTGACCAAAAACCTAGTTGGTGAATCCCTAACTAGGACATAATGAAAAAGTTCCTTTGGTCCTTAGAAGGTTTTAAAATGAGGTAGATACAACCTCAGAAAAACAACACATGACAAGTTGCACTGTCATAAATTTTTTAATTTGTAACTTTTTCAAATTATATTTTAACCAATATATAGAAGCAGTATCTGAAAAAGTACACCCTGACTGTTTCTTTAGGAATTTAGAGGGTAAGTAGCAGCCAGTTGCTTCTAAATAAAAATTGACTGCTCATGACCACTTTCTATAAAAGCAGAAGTTTTGGCAGTTTGCTGGTCTGAAGCATTCAGGTGTGTGTTAACACAATGTCAAGGTGGAAAGACATCATCAATGATCTCAAAGATGCAGTTGCTGTCCATCAATCTGGGAAGGGTTATAAGGCCATTTCGAAACAATCTGAAGTTCATCATTCTACAGAGAAAAAGATTATTAACAGTTATTCCCAAAAATGGACACCCTAGCAAGTTCACCCCAAGATCAGTCTGTACAATACTTAGAGAAACTTTAAAAACTGAAGAGCAACATCTCAAACTCTACAGACCTCAGATAGCATGTTAAAGGTTCAAGTTCATGACAGACTGAACAGGTTTTATTAGTTTGGAAGGATTATCATGAGAAAGTCTCTTCTTTCTAAAAATAAACATGGCAGCATGGCTTAATGTTTAAAAGCTGCATCTGAATAAACCTCAAGACTTCTGGAACAATGTTCTTTGGATACATGAGACCATAGCAGAGATGTTTGGCCATAATGCACAGTCACGTTTGGTGAAAATTAAACACAGCATACCAGCATAAACACCTCATACCAACTGTCAAGCACTAATAAACACTATTAATCTCTAGAATAGGATATATTAGTCCAGAAACAACCTCAATAAACACTATTAATCACTAGAATAGGAGATATTAGTCCATAAACAACCTCAATAAACAC
>BRDA01001248.1:0-12334 GCA_036984385.1 Crenuchus spilurus | reverse complement strand
AGCCTGCTACAAGCAACCAGAGACAGATGGCATTGGAGAGAAGTGACTCGTCTGTGCAGCCTACCATCGCGAAGCAGTGACGGCGTGTGACATGACATGACTGGCCTATTTGGGTGACTACTGAATTTTAGTGTTTGTTAGCAGTGTGAATCATTCCTTTAATTAAACAAAATGTTAATTTCATACTAATGTGTTTGTGCAGACAGTAGAAAAGGAACTCTGCTGGCATATTTGGTTCCTTAAAATGTCACTATTAATATTTAAAACAGAGGCCTGGACCAACTTACAGTGTAGTAAACAGGGCAAATACAATCTGTGTCAGCCAGAGAGCTTTGATTTGCTCTGCGTGCTGAACACATAGAAAACTATATGAAACATAATACTGTGCTTTAAAAAAAATCATAAAGAGAAATATTAAAAGCATTTAAAATGGGAAAATGTTTCATTCTAATGGTCAACATAGCATTATTTATATCTATGCTAATACACATAAATACATTGGTGCTATCCTCTAGAGTACAAGTCACCAATCACTGGACCATGGACCGATGCTGGGCCTCAGAACATCTGCTACCATGCAAAGGAAACCAAACTCAGTCAGAAGCTAAATAATAATGTTCTAGACTACAGCCTGGAGCATATTTTCTGTAGTGTCGGTATTCACAGTGAGTGTGGTCTTTCAGTGCTGCTCCTTTTCTTTGCCAGTCCAAGCCATGCCTACAATAACAGGAGGCTGATTGTGAACGTAAATGTGATTAGTCAATGTACTTAGAGTAGCATGTGCTGAGCTGAGTACTAACTAAAAATGATTTCAGCAACATAAAGAGACAGTAGAGGCCCAAATGAAAGAAAAAATGAATGCAAAAGAAAATATGGGTTGTACCTAAAGTCTGGTTATATTGCAAGCTGAAACATTCGATATAAGCAACTGTGATATATTTAAGCTCACTGTGCTAGAACCTTTCCAAATGCATGACCATGAAAAATCTACAGTTAAGAAGTCTGCACTTTATGTTATTAGACATTGTGGATTCACGTAACCAGGCGAGGTGACGGGGGCCCAAGATTGATGAATCTTTGACTCTAAAGCAGAACTAATGGAGTATTTCCATAGTTGAGTGAGCTGTGCCTTGCCAAATAGTGATGCTACTCTGTTGCTACTAGACTTGCCAAGAGAGATGTTCACCCTCAGATAATGACTCTTTACAGGGCAAATCAAGCGAGTGAAAGCTGTTGACTGGAGACATTTACTCTCAAACTGTGTGCGCATAGATAAGCTCTATGTGAATTGATGTTTTGAATGGCTCAGAACTGCACTTGTAATGTACATTCCATGCAAATAACATTTTATTTAACAACTTCTGTGAACACTTTTCTGGTCAAATCTGTAATATTTGAGATACTACGATTGTGAAATGATGGAAAATTTCCAGTAAATGTGGCCCAAATGGTGATAATCGTATGACAATTGTGTTCTGATCATGATATCCATGTGATATCCCTCCCTCATAGCCCACATCCACCTATAATCAACCCGCCTGCAAGGAAACTGTCAATTTAAAACCAGCCTGTGGTGGAAAAAAGGTTGGATACCCCTGCTCCAAAGACAGCAAACCTTACATTCAGTGTCAAATCTGGATAAATTCACTCATTATACCTGTATAGCATTTCTGTGCTATACTCATTAACAACAAAATTCATCCAGAATTTACCAGTAAAACAAAATAAAGATCTGATTATGTCATATTACATTACAGCATTACAGTGATGCTCTGAGGGTCCATTTCTTACAAGGTGATCATTCTCCTCAATGCCCATCCCCCACCCACGGTCTGACCAGATACATTTGCATACTTGTAATAAAACACAAACTAAAAAACTAATCTGACACAATTGTAGAATGAATTGGCCACAGTGAATGTGGAGATCTGTATTAGATTAGAGTTCTTGTACTAAATGATCTTTATAAGGCCATATATCTCCAAAATTGAGAAATATTTCTTTAACCAACAGGCAACTGTATGTTTTAACACCTGTGCTAATGTCACTTGTGATAATGATAGATGCGTTTATTCAGAGGTCATCAAATGTGGTCAGGGCAGGTAACACAGAAGGTTCAGAGTTTATAGAGCTTTACACATTAGTACCTTCAATATCATTAAATGATTCAAGGAATCTGGAGGAATTTCAGTGTGTAAAGGGCACAAGCCCAAGCTGAACGCTGTCATCTCTGATCCTTCAAACAGCACCGTCATTCATTAATAACTGATATATCCACATGAGCTAGAGATTACTTTGGTAAACATTTATCAAGCTCTACAATACAGAATAACATTTACAAATGCCACTAAAATCTTTTCTGTGTACAAAAAAGCCTTTTGTTAACTATGTCCAGAGGCAGCATCGACTTCTCTGGGCTCTGAGACATCTGGGATGGAAATGTGTACTGTGGTCAGACCAGTCAGTATTCTTGATCTTGTGGAAGACAAGTGATGCCGTGCGTTCTGGACCAGTGACAAAAAAAGACCATCCAGACTGTTATCAGCAAGAAGTACAAAAGTCAGGGTCTGAGGTTGTGACAGTGCTTTTGGTAAAGCTCATTTACACTTTGAAAGGTTCACTGAGATTTTAAAGCAACATCTGCTGCCTTCAATGCCACATCTTTTCCAGGACCGTCCTGCACTTTTTAACAAGACAATACAAAAGCACATGCTGCACACATTACAAAGACATGTCTGTGGAAGAAGAGGGTGCAGGTACTGAACTGTAGAGTCCTGATCTGTGCCCAAGAGAAAATGTTGGAAAGTTTTGAAATGAAAAATGTGATGACAACCCTGTACTCTTGCACACCTTAAGACATGTTTACAGAAAGAATGAGACAAAATAAAACCTGAAACACTTCATCACTTGGTTTCCTTGGTGCCAAAACATCTTTTAAGTGTTGTGAGAATGCATGGCAACATAAAGTGGTAAAAACTTTACTGTCCCAACTTTTTCTGAAACGCAGGAATAGATGTATATTAACAAATGAAATGAAATGTCCTTTTATTACAATGTCCCATCTTTTTCTGATTTCTGGTTGTATGTTATATTAATTATATGTAAAGTGACATATTTCCAGCCTTTTTTGTTGATCAGTCTGTCTTATGATGAGAATGTGATTGTGAGTTTGAGTAAATGATTATAAACAGTATAAACACTGTGTATCGCTCAGAGCTACAAGTGTCACATTCCTAATATCAACACTCCTGAACCAGAGACAACATCAGAAGTGTCTCACCTGGACTAAGCAGAACCAGAACTGGACTGTTACTCAGTGCTCCAAAGTCCTCTTTTCAGATTTCATTTGTAAATCAAGCTCCTAGAGTCTGGAGGAAGAGTGGAGAGACACACAATCCAAGCTCTCTGAAGTCCAGTGTGCAGTTTCTGCAGTCTGTGATGGTTTGAGGTGTCATGTCATCTGCTGCTGTTGCTCCACTGTGTTTAGTCCAAAGTCAACATCTACCAGGAGATTTTAGAGCACTTCATGCTTCCATCTGCTGACAAGCTTTATGGAGATGCCCTGCAGCTGCCCACAGTGCCAACAGTACCACTGACCATCATATTACTGTGCAGACAACTCATGAGCTATAAATCATACTGATCAACATGAAAACTTAAAAGGCTGGAATGTCACTTTATGTGTAATGAATATAAAACATATGAATATACAAACTGTTTCATTATATTATTTTTTTCTAACTGAACTGAACTGATCTGTAGATCTGCAGTTACATAATATACAGAGTCTGTCTCTGACAGGTCCTGCAGTCTCACAGATCAAATCTCTTTAGACTGCACTGTCTCATCACAGCACGCCAGACCGGAGGACCAGCCACCAAACCTTGCACCTCCTCACTCTGTCTGATACACAGACAACACCCGCCGTTTCCATTAAACCGTCCCACAGCGGCTCGGAGGCTTCTTCTCAGCTCGCTCTCCGCTCCATGTATATTTGATGGAGCCCCAGCAGCCTGAGCCCTCGCGGTCATGACATGAAGAATTTAAAAATGCCACAAAGACGTCCGTGTCTCCACAGATGATGAAACCGTGGCCACCAGCATTTCAGCAGCTGCTCAACCTCAAGAGCTGTCGTATCGGCTCATCATCTGAGAAACAAGACAGACACACACTGGGAGTGCGTATGACCTCAGAAAGATTCAATTCATTCTCATTCAAAAATGATTCGCTCAGCACAGGTTCCGATCTGAAGCACGATTACATTTGATTTGATTACAATTTTTTGTTGTTGCCATTTTTATCCCCTTCCCAATGTAGTAGTAGCCAGTTAGCCTATCCCATCCATTAGGACTCTTTCCATCACTTTTGCAATGTCCCTGACTCTAGCAAGGTGGATGAAGACAAGCACAAGACTCCTCCACTTCATGTGATGCAGCCACCACCTCTTTTTGAACTACCACTGATACACCTTCACTGGGGAGCCAATGCGCTTGGAAGAAAACACAGGATTCCTAGCTCAGAATGGAGCAATTAGTAGACGCCTGAGCCAGCGGACATTGCAATGTGAAAGTGATAGAGAGCACGGCCAATTTTTGCTCTCGTGGGCTCTGGCTGTTGATGGCAAACAGCATGACCTTTATTCAAACTCGCAATCCTTTCTTTAAGAAATTACTGAAATTACATTGGTTCAGTCATTATGAAATTTTAACTCAATATATAGCTACAGAGTGACAATTATGCAGAAAGCTAAAAATACTAAAAAATGGAGATAGTTGATTGGAGATTGAGACGTAACTGGAGAAACAAAAGAAGTGTAATCCGTACTACTGTGTATCAGTGTAATACTGTAAAGCTATTTTTGTTATTTTTGAGTGCACGCTTATATTATTAGAACTGATTCCTAAGATCCCACATTATTACAGCATTAACACAGCTGTGTGTCACAGGTGGGTCTAACCTGTCAGTGCTCGAGTGATGATATAGATCCATCTGTCTGCCTGGAGCAGGTTAAGAGAAGCTGCGCTCCATAAACCAAGCCGATCACAAACAAGAGGGTTTTCTAGACGGCGGTGAGATGTAATCAATAGTTAACAGTCTGAGTGTGGCAAAGAGCACAATGGCTTCCTCACGGCTACACTCTGTGTACACACATCTTCACGGATGGAGCTATTTCTGTAAGAATCAATAGTCACCAGCCTGGAGAAGTGTGATTTGAAGCTGTAGCTGATTTGTTTACCTTGTCATTGTTTTGTAAACAGAGCAACTAAAACACCTTAAAATGTATCTTCACGATTCTGGAGATCAAACCTTGTATCTTCACTCATTGTCCATTTTACCAGCTCCACTGATCATGTGTGCACGTTTTCTAGTCATGGATCATAATCAGCGCAGCAGAGACACTGATGTGGTGGTGGTGTGTTAGTGTAGAAGTTAAACACTGTGTTCACTCGCTGTCCACTCTATTAGACACATCTACGTTGTTGGTCTTGTAGATGTAAAGTCAGAGGCAGCAGCTCAGCACAGTGTGTGTTGGTCCTCTAGTCCTGACACTGTTGGCTGGTTGGTCACTATCTTCACTCCAGTAGTGACACTGAAGTGTTTTAAAAACATCAGCAGCTCTGCTGTGTCTGATCCACTCTAACACACACTAACACACCACCACCACATCAGTGTCACTGAGAACGATCCACCTGCTCTGTGGGGTCCTGATCATTGAAGAACAGAGTGAATAAAGTAAACAGAGTAACAGATGGACTAGTCTGTATAAAGTGCACCTGTATGCTCAGTGGAGCTAAAATGGACAATTAGTGTCTGTGTACCTAATGAATTGGCCAGTGAGTGTATAATTTCCATAGAAAAGCACTGACTGGAGTAGCACATGAGCCAAAGGTCAACATGTCTAATCCCAAGTGTCAGCTAGAGGGGTATAAAGCCATCACTGAGCTAAAGAGTAGACCTGTGTTCTCTGAAGTGAGTTGGAGCATCCAGAACTAATCAATCTGACCTCAATAATGTTGTCATGGCTGAATACAATCAAATCCTCACAGCTATGTTCCAACATCTATGGTAAACATTTCTTAGAAACATAAAGGTTCTTCCTACAGTAAAGATGGACAAACACTTTCTTAAAATTCTTGATGAACTCTGGCTGAATGTGCTCATACACCATAAAGCTGATGTAAACAGACTTCAAAAATCACTTAAACTGATTGCGTTCCCATCAATAAGACAGCAGCGACGTGTTGTAATGACTGTATGAATTATTAAAGAAGAGTAAATGTACAAGGCTGTGATTGAGTTTCTAGCCCATCTATGATTGTGCTGACTGTGGTGAACCTGCTGAAATAGGTATAGACAATATGGATTTTTAATGAATACACAGTCATGTCAAGATATTATGGCCACCCCTGGTTTGACCTGGCATGTCACAGATGTCACATGACGTTTACTGCATGTATAAATAAGTGAGCACACCAGTCAGCTGTAGCAGTGTAACACCATCATCATGGACAAAGTGACTGATGTAAAAAAGGACTTGATAACACAGTACCAGGTGAAACATGGTGGCGGCAGCATCTCAGAAACCACTAACTTTGTGGGATGTTCTAGAGCTGTTGTAGTGAAGGTGTACAGAGAATGGACTTCTTGTACATTGAATGTCTCTCAATGGCATAACAGTGGTGCCTCAGATAAGTGGTTTCAGAGCAATCAACACCACAATTGACCAGTTAACCTCTATAATGAACAGGAAAGTATCAGAGGTTGTCACTGAATAAACACTTCAAGCCAAGGGTGGTTATTCCTGCTATCAGTTAGGTGGTCATAATATTCTGATATGACTGTAGTTTACATGTAAAGATCTTCAGTCATTAGACTCTTCCACTCTAATGTAAACAAGTAGTGTAAGTGCTGACACTTTAATAAAGTTAGATTTAAAAAATGACTATCACCTTGCTTACAATACCACAATGTATCACAATACAGTGGTAACCCTACTACGAGTTTAATCCGTGCAGGAGCCGAGCTCGTTAGCTGGAATGCTTGTTAGCTGGATGCATTTTCCCCATAAGAATACATGTAAAACTGATTAATCCGTGTCAGACGGTCAATATACAGTATACTTTAATATGCTAAATTATGTGTTTATATGGTTTTTTTTTAAATAAACGAGACGATGACGGTGCTCGTGTAGGCTGGCGGCTAAGGAGGAGAGAATGGGCGTACGTGTATGGCATGGTTACACTTATCATATGAAAAGTAAAAGTAAAATGTATCTAACTTTCTTGTTCACTACCTTTTGCTTTTTTTGCGTCGCTTTCACTAGCACTTTCACTTTCACTGGACAGCGGTCAAAGGTAATGACTGACCTCTTCTTCTACTCTAGCATCTAGGGGATGCTACGACCGCAGCGCCCCTAGCGGCTGGCATACTTGAACTAATTTAGGCTACTCGTTACTTGGAATTTTACTCGTTATCTGGAACAAAAATATTCCAAGATCTCGACTCGTTACCTGGAATACTCATTAGTAGGGATGCTCGTAAGTAGGGTTACTACTGTATATAGTATTATGTAATCATCATAGTAACTCCTGTATCATGATACTTATTGTATCGACAGGTTCTTACCAACACTGCATTAATGTACATACAGCACTGCAACAGAGGAAGTCGGCCAACTTAATCGAGGCACATTATGACTCTTGAAATCCACAAACAGGTTTTTTTAACTAAATGGCAGAAAATGTTGTCCTCTCTGTTGTATATGTTATTTAATCCAAGCCAATCTGTGTAGCATATAATTATCTGTAGAATTAAAAAATAATTTATCGCAGAAAATATCAAAAATCAACATTTAACATCAAACTTAACAAGATGCATCACAACACCCTTAAAAAACATCTTTCACACATGACTTTCAGTGGTGCTCTGTTTGCCCTGAATCAGCCCGAGACATGGCTAATTACAAACACACCATGACTACAGCCCTGAGTAATAAGTAACACTCATCCTCTGGGGAGAGTAAGGCAGTGTTTGAGGTGTTTCTGCTGCAAGCTTCTCCCAGTAGGACTGGCTGAGGATGAAGA
The DNA here is from genome assembly GCA_036984385.1 of Crenuchus spilurus. Classification (NCBI taxonomy): domain Eukaryota; kingdom Metazoa; phylum Chordata; class Actinopteri; order Characiformes; family Crenuchidae; genus Crenuchus; species Crenuchus spilurus. The sequence continues at coordinate 4,250 of BRDA01001248.1, read as the reverse complement.
TGTCTCTCTGATATTCATACTGCCATTAAAAGCCTCCTGTTTGGCTAATGCTCTACATTTGACCCTGGGCACTAGATTACCCCAATCTGACCATGACTGGAGTTGCTGACCAAACATGAACTTGCTGATGATGGGGTGGACATGCTGATGCTGGGTCAGGTTTGGTGAGCTAGGCAAGACATCACATTACATCCAAGTGCCTGTAATTCATCAAAACTTAAAGTAAAATGAGCAAAAAGTGCAAGTTCATATTTAAAACTATAAAGTGGAGGCCTGCAGGGGAGAGTGGGGGAAATTGCTGCCATGTATTAGTGACAGAAACCAACAGGTTGGACTCAAATGCAGATAGGAAAGCAGCAGGTGGTGCACAGGGATTCTAACCGGCTCTGCAGGGAAAGGGGAACTGTGGTGCTACCCACTGAGCCACTGATGCTATGGAATATGTAACAACCCTAAACAATATAAACCAGAGGGGGTAGGTTTACTGAGTCATGTGCTAATGGCTACCAGGCCAACTACACCACATACAAAGAAAACTCAGCTTAAGTGCACTGGAGAAAGACACTCCATGCGCTAACAGGTGCAATGCCACCATGATGGATCTGGCAAAGCACAAACACCACTAGGTATAAACACTCTGTTGAAGAAAGAGATCACATCTTCCATCAGGTGCAACAAGGGTGAAACTCAGAAAACTTGCTCAACAGGAAAGTAGAAAGTAGGCATTAGTTTCACACTATGATGACCCATTCTTGCAGGGTAACCTGTCAGGAGTTAGAAGTTTACAAGCAGACCTGGCATCACCAATACCCACACATATAAGACAAAAATGTCTGACCTTAGAAACCCAGAAAGGCCAGAAGACTAGAGATTGTTTTAATATTTAGGACTGAGAATATTAGAGACATACCAGCAGAATCAGATCTGCACAGGCAAAGCCAATGACTCCACCCCAGACACACTGCAAGGAGACTTTAAATAAGCAAGTCACAGCTGTGTACAATAACAGCTGATGACTGGCAGTAGCCAATCAGGACAGAAAAGTTTCCTCCACATGGTGGGACATGCCTCCAAAATCAAGCAAAATAAAAAATGAAAACTTGATATTACACTTGAAAATGCAGGATATGGGTTTTTGAAACCTTTTTTTTTTGCAAAAAATTGATTCATCAACTGTTTATATTATAATGACAGAGATTTGGCTCATTGGATAGAACTAGTGATGCACAGAATATTCAGCAACTGAAATGATTCAGCTGAAAATGGAAAAAACAACATTTTCAATGTTCGACCAAATAACTGAAAAAACAGAATAATTTATATTGAACAATGAGGTTTCAATGACACTGTTACCTTTCCAAACATCCAGAATTCTGCTTTTCCTCACCAGTTAACAAAACACAGATTCACCAGCACAGCTACATTTGATGAAATGGAAAACAACCACAACCTTTACTAAACTACATGTGTTATGATGAAGCCAGATTATGAATATGAAGCTGGTGGCTTCAGTTTTAGGGACCATATCACAAAGACTTATTTTGTGACATAGTTTATAGTCATAGTTACAAAGTTTATAACCATTTATAGAAATGAAGAACTGTGTTCAGTATTCGGCCAAATGTTTCATTTTGTTCAGTTTTGCAAAAACATTAATTTTGGTGCATCCCTAGCTACAACCTCTGGGTGGGTGGATGAACTCAACACTGCAGTAGGCATCACATTACAGGTAATTTTGTAATGGGGCTATTGTCCAGCTCCAGTAAACATTGCTACTGTTAGCACATCAATGCTAGTCTGCTCTCAAGCAATGGTAGTGTGATACCATATGAAGCAAAGTAGCCTTAATAAACAACCACCTCACACAAAAGTCAAGACAATCAGTTTGTGAACTTTAACGGACTTCAGCTGCTGTCAATTTTAAAACATTGCTCCAATGTTGATGTAGTAGACATACTTAACCACTAGAGACTGTATTGAATGTTGCTGCTTTAAAGGAAAACTGTAAAAGTCACATCCATACACACACTCAGGTCAGAGGCAGTGAGGACTGTGTGCATGGGTGGCACAATATCAGCTGAACATGTTTTGACTGGTATAACTCAAGGAATGCTGGAGCAGAAATACTTCCAACATTCCCACAAAGATCTTTGAAAACCTTAATCATGTGATCATCTAGTTATTATGACTCCAGCAGTTTTACCACATTTCTGCATTGTTTAACCATGACAATGTAAACACAGTCATTTCAGATTTATTTGGATGTGTGAAATGGTTCATTGTAGAGACTCTTGATTTCTTTACAGTGCTGGTGATGGGAACCAGATGTTCCAATGTCTACTAGACTAACACAGTCATTTTATTTACCATCCAAACGACCAGTACTTCTGAGTTTCCATATGTAAGGTTGAGTGGTTAGTAGTGACATAGTGGAAAATATGTGTTCCTTAGGGACTATTTTGTTTGCCTCCACCATTTTTGATCAAAATCTTTCCTCTGAACAATGTCTCAGACATCAAACAGTGTATTCCTAACCATTCCATGTAATAATATTCTGTGAGGTAGGTTTAGGTTAACATGTAGAGGCATTAAACTATTCAGACATTTTGTTGGCATCACCACCACTGTGTACAATTCTGACTCACAATAACGTCACAATAATGTCATACTGCCCCACATTTAAGACTACAGTCATATATATATATAATGAATAAGTCTATTTTTGTTCATAATTTGCTTCAAAAACTGTGATATATTTTATATTCATTACACATAAAGTGACATTTCAGACTTTTAAGTTTTCATGTTGATTAGTTTGGCCTATAAGCTCATGAGTTGTCTGCACAGTAATATGATGGTCAGTAGTAGTGTTGACACTGTGGGCAGCTGCTGGGCATCTCCATAAAGCTTGTCATCAGATGGAAGCATGAAATGCTCTAAAACCTCCTGGTAGATGTTGACTTTGGACTAAACACAGTGGAGCAACAGCAGCAGATGACATGACACCTCAAACCATCACAGACTGCAGAAACTGCACACTGGACTTCAGACAGCTTGGATTGTGTGTCTCTCCACTCTTCCTCCAGACTCTAGGAGCTTGATTTACAAATGAAATCTGAAAAGAGGACTTTGGAGCACTGAGTAACAGTCCAGTTCTGGTTCTGCTTAGTCCAGGTGAGACACTTCTGATGTTGTCTCTGGTTCAGGAGTGTTGATATTAGGAATGTGACAGTTGTAGCTCTGAGAGATACACAGTATTTATACTGTTTATAGTCATTTACTCAAACTCACAATCACATTCTCATCAGTTGTGATTCTGAATTCTTATGAGTTCTAAGTCATACTGATCAACATTAAAAGGCTTGAAATAAACCACATTGTGTGTAACAAATGTAAAATGACAGTTTACCTTTTTTTATTTATGACTGTAATTGTTTTGCATAAATAGTTGCAGGGCAGAGGAGTCAGACAGTGTCTAAGTTTCAGGTTCTTCTAAACCTTCAATCTCAAATGTTACAAAAAAGTTAAGATCAACTCAGAAAAGTAGGAAATGGATCTGACATGGACAGAACACACCATGGTGAAGAACGCACAGCCTCTTCTACCTCAGATAGCTGAGGAGGTTTGGAATGAACTCCCACATCCTCAGAACCTTTTACACAGGTTCTGTGGAGTGTGTGCTAACAGGATCCATCACCAGCTGGGATGGGAACTCCACAGCCACCAAGCAGAAAGCTCTGCATCTCAGCACATCACAGAGGTTCATCTCCAAACCTCCTGGACTTACACACCAGCAACTACCTGAGGAACACCAGGATTCTAAAAGACTCCACCCACCCAAGACACTGTCTGTTCTCTCAGCTGCTGAGTGGCAAGAGGTACAGAAGCACAAAGTCCAGAACCAGCCGGTTCAGAGGCAGCTTCTTTCCCCAGGCCAAAAGGCTACTGAGCAGTCAGTAGTACTGGATCTCAGTCATCATGCTCCTTATGGACAATCAAACCACATCCACACTCCAACATAGACTCACTGAACATCTAGAACATCTATACCTGCACACACAGACTGACACCTGTACATCTTTCCATCCTATATAATTACCCCATATATATGCAAATGTGTACATCTATATATATCATAGCTACTATTATATAACTTACAGTGAGGAAAATAAGTATTTGAACACCCTGGGAATTTGCAAGTTCTCCCACTTAGAAATCATGGAGGGGTCTGAAATGTTCATCTTAGGTGC
>BRDA01001244.1:25089-54315 GCA_036984385.1 Crenuchus spilurus | reverse complement strand
CTACAGAGTGCCACGGACAAGGAAGGACATCTTTACAACGTTGGTAAAGGGACTGCAGAGGCTAGAGTATAGAGGATATGACTCTGCAGGTGAGGTTGTTCCTCCCAGGCTCTGTGAATGTAATGTCAGTGTGTTCTGTTGGTAATAGATCCAGCTCAGAGCTGAACAGAGGCCCCATTTCATGTATTTTGGCAGTGCAAGGAGGCTGGGGTGCATAGTTTCTGTGGTCACAGTGCTAGAAGCACACTGAAAGACATATTAAAGTGGCTAATTTCAGTCACATACACCATCTCAACTTCAATAAAATGCATTACATTAACAGAATAATTGCCTAAATTTAAGTGAATCACAAAACTATGTTCATTAAATGTGACCTGATACCATTTTTTTTACCTGTTACAATATTGGCAAATATCAATATTGAACCAGTATTTTTTATTTAAAAAACAAGTTTTAAAACAAGTTTGTTTTAAATGAAATAACTTTACTTAAAGTACTTAAACACCATTTTAGCCCACAGGAACAAATGCACAGCTAACAGCATGCCCTCATACAATGTGTGAGTGTGTGAGCAATTACTGGTTAGATTTTTAAAGGATTATGAATTTTCCCACTGTGGGACTAATAAAGGATTATCTTATCATATCTCTTAGAGAGGATTATTTTTTTCCCTGCATTTTCCGATGATATTAGCACTGTACCTATTTTCAATGATTGTCATTTGCCATTTCTAGTGTTTATACAGTATGCGTGGTACGTGATGTATGTGTTTAAAACAGATATGCTGAAATCATCACATTTTTCAGTGCAAGCATTTGAATGGACTCCGCTCTTGAATGAACCTTTCTTCCATGTAGTTATCCTGAGGGGATGTGAACAAGGTGAACTTTCAAGAGTCTTTCATATACTGACTGTGTTTATTTTGTCCAGGTGTTGCAGTGGACGGCTCTGAGAAAGATGACAAGAACAGCATCTGCCTCTTTAAGAAGAAGGGCAAAGTGAAGGCACTTGATGAGGAGCTATACAGTGGGTCAAACCATTATGTCATAAATCCTGACCTGCAATTTTCTCTTCATCTGTCCTCTCTCATCTTCACCTAGCCCTCGTCAGCTCTCAGACTGACTACATGACTGTCTCCTCTTCTAGATTTCTGTCAAATTAATTTACATCAATTTCTGTTCATTTTGGCAGAGAATGACTCACTTGATTTGGACATGGAACTTGACACACACTTTGGCATTGCACACACTCGCTGGGCAACACATGGAGAGCCCAACCCTGTCAACAGCCACCCTCAGCGCTCGGACAAGAACAATGGTAATACATGTTTTCCTACTCACACCCCTATGAGATTACACAACACTAATATCATTTGAGTCACTACATTACAATACTCACATTACACAGTGACAGCGTGGCATCTGAAAGTGTTACACCTGTTGTCATTCATGTACACATTTGGGCTACATAGTATTTGTATATAGCATTTTCTCTTTTTGAATTAAACTATTAACACAAATGAGCTTTTTCACAGTACAGTGGTAACCCTACTTACGAGCATCCCTACTAACGAGTATTCCAGGTAACGAGTCGAGATCTCTGAATATTTTTGTTCAAGGTAACGACTAAAATTCCAGCTAATGAGTAGCGTAAATTTCTTCAAGTATGCCAAACCGCTAGGGGCGCTGCGGTCGTAGCATCTCCTAGATGCTACCGTAGAAGAAGAGGTCAGTCAATACTTTTGACCGCTGTTCAGTAAAAGTGAAAGTGCTGTTGAAAGCGACGCTAAGGTAGCAAAAGGTAGTGAACAAGAAAGTTAGATACATTTTACTCTTACTTTTCATATGACAAGTGTAACCATGCAGCCGCCAGCCTACACGAGCACCGTCGGTCTCCCTCTCATTAGCGGCCAGCCTACACGAGTGTCGTTGTCACGTTTATGTTTTAAAAAACCCATATAAACACATTATTTAGCATATTATAGTATAAGTATACTGTATATTGGCCGGCTGACACGGATGAATCAGTTTTACATGTATTCTAATGGGGAAAATGCATCCAGCTAGCAAGCATTCCAGCTAACGAGCTCGGCTCCTGCATGGACTAAACTCGTAAGTAGGGTTACCAATGTATTCTAATTATTGGAGGTGCAATAAATTTTTGTAGTTCAATTAACTTGACTTAATTAATTATGCATAGTCATATAAGATCTGTAAACAGAAAGAAAAGTATATATGACAAAGTATAAGTATATATAAGTATATATGACAAAATATATTTTTTGGTGATGTAAAAACTATTTTGTTCCTGATTTGACAGAATAGTTGTTAATTAATTGGGATTTCAGTATTAGGCAAAATAATCTTAATTGTCATTTTAGAGAATGAAGCTTTGAACCTACTGGATTTTAATGAGCCAACCGGTTGCATATGAATAAATTGTGTTAGAATAATTGTGATATACATTTATGTAATGTGTGTAACGTTCATGTTCAGTTTTATTCATGTGCAACTGACTGAGACAGTGGAATCACATACAGTACATTTAAAGCATCCTTGTTTTCAATGTAGTACAAATCCTTATCCTCAGCAGACAAAAGTCAAGAGCTGAGCTTAGGTCAGTGCAGATTACAGAGCACCATACAGCTGATCCCTGCAAAGTAAAAGGAAGTTTCTCTGTCTCCATCTCGTTCTCTCTCTGAGTCCATAATACAGCCTTAAACAGAGGATCCATTTAGAGCTACTGATTAAGGATCTGATTTCTCCACTATAATCCTCAGGAAGACAAATCAGCTAGAATGAGAGCAGAAGGTGTTCTACTACTCTCTCGGTTAGGGACCTCAAGCTCTTAAGTCATGTATAAAAATATAGAGAACCGATTTTTATAGACTTATGTTTCACTTCTAGATTTTGCATCAGTGGTTGTACAGTGCCCATGTGCACTTTAGCAGATATACTGTGAGACAACATGATTAGATAAAAGTACATGTAAATCCAAATTGTAGCTATTGATGTTATTCTCTTACATTTTGAGACCCAATAAATGTACTTGCATTTGCATTAGTTTATGAAGTATTTATTAGGTTTATGAGAAAAGTGTTTTACAGTGATATACATTAAGAGCTGACTGACACAAACATGATAACTTTTTTTAGTCAGTCCCAGTATTTTTGATTGGTAGAAATATGGACCACATGTTGAGTAAATCCAATGAAACCTTTATTATAAGAGCTGCCTCGTTATAAATTGTCACATTACAAATATAAAAATTAATGGGAAGTGAATATTGCTTGAAATGATTAATAATTGTTATCTGTATATTTTACATATCTTGCTTAGATTTTAGAACTGAGCTGGACTCAGTATATTTGCAGTGTGAAAATTTACAAGGATGCAACTCTTACATTAAATATTTAACTCTTACATTTAAATTATGCTAAGATTTTTGTTTGAGTGATACAAAAGCACAAGCACATAGATTCTCTTTCACATAGCTGCAGTTTTGGTTGCATCAACATATGTGTGTATGTGTTTGTTCAAGAAAAAAACAGAATATGGGTCAATTTTATAAGTCCTGAGGGTTTAATTTGTAGAGTTTATTAATGAACTGACGAGCTGTATTTTAATGTTATATTTCTCTGTTCCTTTTTGTAGAATTTGTAGTGATCCACAATGGCATTATCACCAACTATAAAGAACTGAAGAAATACCTGGTGAGTAAATTTTTATAGCATGTATGTATGTCACACATAGTATGAAGCAATGTTAATTTAGTTTAAGAAAGCCATTGACCCATCCGTGCCCTGCCCACAAATTCTGTTCTGAGGTTGGAAAGGCTTTATAGAACATTGACATTGAGAGAGAGAGAGAGAGAGAGAGAGAGAGAGATGTGTGTGTGTGTATATATATATATATATATATATATAGATAGATAGATAGATAGATAGATATTACAGTCATGGCTGAAAGTGTTGTAAATAATAAATAAAAGTGTGAAAGTGTAATAAATAATAATTTATTAGTAGGTGTAGGGCCTCCTTTTGCAGCCAATTCGCAGTTCGTCTTGGGAATGACATATACAAGTCGTGCACAGTGGTCAGAGGGATTTTAAGCCATTCTTCTTTCAGGATAGTGGCCAGGTCACTACGTGATGCTGGTGGAGGAAAACGTTTCCTGACTCGCTCCTCCAAAACACCCTAAAGTGGCTCAATAATATTTAGACACAAAGACTTGCTATCTTGGTCACGGATGCACCAGCAAGATGTGCACCAACAATTTGCCCTCTTATATATATATATATATATATATATATATATATATATATATCTGTCTGTATATCTGTCTGAATCTTTATTTGACTACAAAATCTAGATCTCTCCTATTTTTACCTGTCAGCAGTTGATAACAACAGAACATATTTGTTGGCGGAATATGTCTGTATCACTTACATCAATGACCTAAAGAGCTATCGTGTCAAGATCAACCATATGTTTAGGGTGTGGTCATGATGACAAGATATAGTGGGCAGGCCCTAATATGGCTATAAACTCTCTTTTGCATGAAATACATGAGCTTAAGTTGGAGGTTGTGAACTTTTTTTGGATGAAAAGAAATTAGAGTTCTTCTATGGATGTAACTAGAGCCATAGTTGGACAGCAGATATTGAACTCCCTCAGAGACAGATGAGTAATACAGTGAGCCATGCAGCTCTTCTTTCCACAGACTCATAAAATGTGCTTTCTTAATCCAAACTGAACCCAACACGTAGAACTGTGAGATTATAGTGAAAGATGTAATGACTTAATGCTGCTGGATTCGTAATATGAAAATGAGCAAGTCTTACTCATCTCTGTGGTGTAGGATAGTGACCATCATTTCTGGGTAATAGTACTTTTGTGTGATCAATGTAATCCTCATCCTGTAATACTGAACAAAGAGGGGCCATTTTTCGTACTTCATCAAGGAACACAATGAAATTGTTTTTGTTTTGCTGTTGTTTGCATGTGTAACCATGGATCTTGGGTCCCACCCTTTTGACAGGTTTCCAAAAACTACGAGTTTGAGTCGGAGACCGACACAGAGGTCATCCCCAAGCTGATCAAGTATCTTTATGACAACCGCGAGAGTGATTATGTGTCCTTCTCCACCCTAGTGGAGCGCGTCATCCAGCAGCTGGTGAGCATCAGTACTGTGTGTCTGTACTGTTTGTGTGTGCATGTGTGTGGGGTGGTCTTACTCAGCTACATCTGGAATCTCCTTGTTAATATTGTCAAGGCTAAAGTCCATTTGTTACTGAGCATGTTTTATTATTTTTTAATTTTTTAAAAGGAAGCTCCCTAACAACCCACTTAACACACTATTAAAAGTTTCTACTTAGCAGGTTTATAGCCTACTGTATATCATAATAAATGCCATTAAGTCAGTATTGACTTTATAGAACAGAAAATCTGAACTATTACATTTACCTTGGTGATTATTTCAGTCGTTGTTGCTTATTATTGTTCTGTTTGTGCTTGGACAGTGCAGATGATTTTCAGAGGCAATAAATTGTTATGTAATCAGGGACACTTAGCTAAAACTAAACAAAACCCTTTCCTGTCAGTTGCTCAGGGTGTTCGTGTTTTTATTCTCTATGAGAATAGGTGTATTTTGCATTATCAGTAGTTAATAGCCCTTTGAACCACACTGAGGTTAAAGACACTCCCTCAAGATTCGAAAGTCCACACATCTACATTAACATCTCCAGTGATTCACAGCTTGAACTGACACCCTTTCCTGTGCTCTCTCCACCCCCTTCTCCTCTTCTCCTTACAGGAATCAGTAATTATTTATCATTGGTTTATAAAGCCCAGCTCCTTATCAGTTAAGGCATGTTTAACTTCTCCCTTCTTGCCCCCTCAATACCAGAGACAAGCTTAACTTTACTTTATGGCTTCTCCTGTAAAGTGATTTCATTATCTAAATTGCGCTTGGCAGCTTCAACTTAACTTGGTGACGGAGTTCAGTGAGATGAGAGAGTGATAAAGTTTTGAATGTCCGTGCCTCAGGTCTCGCAGTATGTGGGTTTTATGGGTCTTTTGCATTCCTTGAGGTGAGTAGAGGCTTTAGTTGAAGACCCTTTGCTTTATAGGCAGAGAGAGGCAGCTGTGATTCAAAACAGGCCAAGACCTCTGCAGCTTCACATTTTCAGCTCATTCCTTTTTACTGCTATGCAATCTGTTAAAAGTGTAAACATACAGCTTTTCAATTAAAATATACATCAACACTTCTATTTACTATGCAATAATTTATTCATTTAATGTTTTGCTGAACTGAAAGAACTACTGACAGACAACCCAATATTCAAGGGTTTGATTAGTATTTTTAGTTAGTATTTTAGTTATTAGAGTTATTTGGTAACTACTATGAAACTAATATGTAAGTAACAGTTGTTTGATAACTTTTGGACATTTCTGTTTATTCTGCAATAAATTCAGGTTATTGAAAAAAATTAATGAATATTGCATATGCAAAAGTTTTAATGTATATGTATTTCAGCAAATCCATAGAAATTGTGCACTTAATTTTTTAGGGAAATTTTGTTGCCTTGCATGTTTAATATGGTAGTAACTTCAGGCTCTTGCATTACACGTGGATGATCCTGCCTAACTACCTGAAGTGTGTTCAATGGGATTGATAGATTGAGAAGAGGTGGTGCTTTGCAGTGAATATCTTGTTCGTTGTGTGCAAAATAGCAGTGTGCTGTTGGCCACAATTCTGAGAATTTCCTGTAGGGATTTTTGCCACTGCTGGTATACCCGTATGACCAAATGTTTTGATACACCTGCAAATTCAGCTACTTCCTTCATAACATGGCCTTTGGCACACCCAAAGGCAATCACTCCTTTTTGCCAATCATTAACATTTGCTTTGTGACCCATTTTCCACACATGAATCCCATCACACATTTATAGCTTGATCATCCTTGTACAACACCATCTGCAGGAGCCTGAAGTTGCAATCACCTTAAACACACAAAGTGACTATTTTGAGACAGGGCAGCTTATATTTAAGTGCTTTCTCTGTAAAGGATGTGTTAACTTATTGTTAATTTAAGAGATAATGTCCAAGACTGTTTTATTAAGAGTCTGAATTGTGGAACATGAATGGGCTGCTTAAGATTTGAATGACAAAATCGTAGTAGGACATAGTTTGAAAATCATACTCTGTACTAAAGATGATATTTCTATTTCATTTTAATAGAAATGAAATGCAAACTTTTGACAGGTAGTGTGTGCATTTGTAAGTTTGAGTGTTTGTGTAAGAGTGGGTGTGTGATTTCCTCCCAGGGTGAGTCCAGGCTTGGTGTATAAGCAGAGGTGGGTGCTGGTAGCTGTAGCATACAGAGAACTGGTATATCTCCCTCTTCTGAGCTCACTGTAGAGTTCTGTTCTTATTGGCACCTCTCTGGGCCCCTGCTCTCCTCCCACCACAGTGGTGTACTAAACAGAGCCAAGAGAGAGCTGACAGACTTCTGTACAGCAGGACTTTACAGTTAACTGATAATTAGAGCTGCATGATATGGACAGAACATCACAGTTATACCCCTGCACTGTGCAACTGCATTAAGCAGTTATCAACAGCAATATCAACAATAGGGAAGGGAGAAGTAAAGCTGACTAGTAATGAATAAACTTTTAACACAAAAGTAGCCCATTTTATCTGTCTTCACTCTGTAAGTGGAACCTTACTGGTAATTTTGTACAGCATGATGACCAGTTAAATATCCAGCAGTGTCACGTATTTGTCACAGTGATGAGTTAAGCGTCTATCATTTTAAAGCATAATGATAAACCAAATCCACTGAATGCAACACAGTTTTTGAAGCATTCCTATATAACGTTTCTCATCATGCCTATATAAAGACAATGAAGCATTAATAGTTAAATACTGTTCTGCACTATTTTGACAGAAATGTGTGTTTTTCAATTTAAGGTCAATGTATGCTTGTTTGAGGGTGTGAATGGTCTAACCCACAGAAGCTTATCTGGAACTGACTTGTTTTGTTGAGTTTTTAAGTGGTATAATTTAACACATTATCTACTGGGAACGTTTTCTGCTTATTTTCTAAGTTGAACATGTTGGGAGTAAAACATAAACTATTACATGCTTTACATTAATTTTTTCCACCATGCATAAAATCCAACAAATAAATAGTAAGTGTGCAAGAAGATGTATAAAAGTTTGTTTTCTGTTGAAGATGTGTTAATTTTTTTTCTATTTAGAAAATCATCAAATATACTTATTAGAATATTTCAATTTGTGTTTCAGTAAATTACTATTCAAGCAATATCAACATTAAAACACAAAAGGCTTGAAATATGTCACTTATTTTTAAACTGAAATGCGCATATAATTACAGTTTAACATGAATGAAATATATTTAATCAACCAAGTTATTACAAAAAGGAATTCACCAGAAGGACAGAATTATGTCGATATATATTTGTTACATGTGGAAATATGGTACACATGTGAATGACACACACGTTTCCAGTGTAGAGCTATTTTGCTTTTTTAGACATATCATTTTTTGTAATAATTCAGAATCCATTATTTTTTCTTCTCTCCTGCAGGAGGGGGCTTTTGCACTCATCTTCAAAAGCGTTCACTACCCAGGAGAGGCAGTTGCCACAAGGTCAGCAGACATACATTATTTAAGGACCATTCTCCTTTCTTAAATCTTCTCTGTCTCTCTGTCCTTTTTTCACATTCTCTGTGCTTTAATGTTTAAATAATGTCCTCCTTTAGATCAACTCATCACTGAACTTCTGTTCTTAGTCATATGTTTGTCTACCCAATGCACTAAACCTGGTTAACACAAACACTGTGGTTTTATGTGCCATTAAGAAACATGGGAATTTAATGCAGGAACTTGATAAGGATGTGCTGATATGCTGACAAATAGCACACTCTAACTTTGGCTTCTCCTAAAAGAAACTGGCCTTTAGGATTTGAAGAAGGGAATGTTCCTGAGACTGTTCTTTGCTAGCTAATAGAATTACCAACTTTGTAGTTGCTAAAGTAAGTGTGACACATTGCATTTTATTGCTATTATTCATTCAAGTTCAGATTTTGAGCTTTCAATCTACATCATATTGTTGATCATTTAACAAACAAGATATTTTACTTTGGTTTTAATTTCATTTAAGTACTTTTATTGCCTTGATTTGAAGGGAAAACATTTTTAGTCATTCTTGACATTTAAACAAATGAAAGAGTCATTCCATATAAAATGAAAAGGTAACTCATTGTGTAACTTTGATAATACTTGCATTTGAATAACAGAAGAGTATAATGTAGTCAAATGAAGGCAATAAATTTAAGTGAGTCTCAAGCCGAATGCAGCAGGGCTGTGCTCTAGAGACAGCATGTATGGAGTTATACATATGTACGTGAGCCATGTGAGACTGCGTACAGAGTTAATCACTCCCATCTGCCTGCTTCACTCTGAATGAGTGCGTTGTTGCTCGTGGTCAGTTTTCTCTCCAGATGAGAGAATTGTGCAAGTCAGTACATGTTGCACAGATAATCTGTTTTATACTTTCTCAAGGAAAGGTATCCAAGAAGTTGTCTAAGGTTTTTTGCTGCAATCTGTTACGTTCTGCCTGGATTGGTTTTCAAAGAATCCGTTTCAACTGAAATGTGTCTCAGAGTACAGAGGTTTTCAAGGAAAAGTTCTATAAAAGATCTTTTTGCTAAGCCACTGTCTACTGCCAAGTTCCTCTAAATCCCTCTCTATGTGAAAAGACATCTCGCTGCTAGGGTTGTTATGATCACAGAATCAAAGACTTTGATACTGATACCAAATGTAGTGTCCCAGTATTCCAAAAGCACCAAAATGAAACTGGCAAAAAAAGAAAACTTAAATAGGAAGACAGACAAAACTATTATTCCAGAAAAAACTGCAGCAATACAGTAGTTGAGTGTATAATTGTACATACATTAGCATATATTAGGCAAAAATAAGAGAAGCAGATTAGATATGAGTTGCCACAGTTGATGCATTCATTTGTTTTAATTCCTTAAAGCATTTGTCCATGTGGTTAAACACAACAAACCGTTAACTTTGACAGTACTTTGACTTTGTCTAATATTTATACATGGACATGTAGGAGAGATTGACACATGAAAGCTACAGTTGATTATTATATATATATATATATATATATATATATATATACCCGGTGAGGTGGTAGAGGACTAACCGTGATCCTGCTCATGATTAAGCCTGATATACACAGAACTATTTAAATTCAACTTGAACTCAAAAGCCATTAGAATCTATGGTGCCCAGTTGAGTTCAGTTTAGCGAATGCTGGCAGTAAAAAAGATTGTCATGACTTTCAAGTGTTAAGGTTGGTTGTTCATTAAGGGTGCAACCTTACTTTATATGACATTACATTAATGTTGCTTGAGACACTTATTGTTGTTTTTGAACAGCACAGCCTGTTTTTTATACCACAAAGTACAAGTGCACTGACTTCTGCCATGTCTTCTTAACTGAGCTGATGAGGAGAGGGGTGGAGTAATGGGATACTGATGAGTGACTTATAAAATGACGTGAATGAGATGACAGACAAGCCATTTGCTCTATACTGCAAATTCACAAACCTATACACAATGCACTTGTGCTTAAGACATTGATAATATTGCTAATATTATCTTTTAAACGTGTCCTACATTTTTATTAGTGAGAAAATAAAAACAATTACAAATGCACTGTTAAAAATAGCTTTACCTTATTTTTTATTATTTTACATAAAATCTTATGCAAACGTTATTTTTTAACATTCTTGTTTTGTTTTACTTTTTTATTTTATTTTTTAAATTGGTTTCTAAAGATAACAAACACATTTCAGTGAACAATGTCTATTTTTACAGAAAAATAAAAAATATAAAACTATAACACATGCTTTTTCACAATCCACAACAATACATAGTAACAGTGTTTCCTTAGTGTCCATACATTTGGGTAAGACTGCATGTTATTGAATAAAACAATTGTGTTAATCTTTGTTGCATGCTAATCTGAGTCAAATTAGGTTCCAAAATTGATTTGCCTTATAGGCAAAATACGAGGTTAATGTTGTATTGGTTACTTTACTTTAAAAATAGAAAGTATTGGATATTATTGCATTAAATTATTTACCTTATAGTTATATTAAAAAAACATTGAACTTTTGATACACAACTTTCTACAATACTTGCTACTCTTTTTTCCATCTACAAAGCCAAGCTGTCCTTGACTTCCCTTATTTGACTTTGATTTGACTGCACATCTCACTGAGCTGAATCATTTCAGTCTTTTTCAGCATCTGTCTCTTTGCTGCATCTGAATTTGTAGTCCATTAAATGCAGTGTTTATTCTGGCACCTGCCATAATCCAGAGTGCCTTTCACGGGTTAGTGGACATTACTTAGTTGGCCAAGTTCATTTTAATGCAAGTGCCACACCTGTTCAAACACAGCACACTGCAAGAATGTGTACCTATGAGACCTCTATTTAGCACATGTGTCAGTACAAAGTGTTATGAAGTACGGCAAAATGTATTGATGTTGGGATCATATTTCCTCATACAGGCCAAAGGGAATAAGGATGTTAGGAGAGAGTAAGAGAAAGTGTGTTTGTCTGGGGAGTAGGGATGGGGTGGAGCAGGCTTTTGTGTAACAGAGGTGCATTATTTGTTTGCAGTAAAGCTACTCAACTGTGAAATTTGAAATTCTTAGCCTTGTGCTGGCATTCATATACTCCAAAGGCTTTTGGAGTTTATGACTTTTATGTATGTGATGCTGCAAGCTTCCTGAAAGTTAAGGGCAGTGTTTAGTGTTCAATAGCAGAGTGGCAAAGCAGCGTTTACATACACAAAAACCTGGCTTACAGAATTGTATTCCCATTGCAATTGCATTGTAAATATTTTGTTGTATCATTGTGGTTTTTGTTCTGTCATCATTTGTCAATATAGAGATAAAATGAACTCTTTAAGGGGTGAATTATCTCTGTGATTCTGATCCAAACTATATAAAACAGTAAATAAACAGTAATTGTACTGAGTACTGAGGTGTCCGGACTTACTTATGACTATGATATTAAACATTTTTATAAAATATTTGTTTACAAAAGCTTGTAAAAAAGCTTTGCAAAATGTATAAAAATGCTTCTGTTAAAGAAGCAGTCAGTAGGATTGACAAGAAAGTGGGCTTGAAAATTTAAGGATTAACTTCCAGGTTCACCAAAGAGCATCCCTGCAGAAGAAATTGAGTGAGTGAGAGCATACACAAACAGTTTTTGGGGTTTACAGTAATTTATGCTCCATCAGACACTTCTTCTCACTCTGATTGATTGTTTTGATTCAGTTGTGGTGGCTTTTTGCTAATTAGGAGCACTAGGTGGATGTGGTGATGTTTTTAGGCATAAATGTGTTATTTTTAAGACTAGTTACCTACTGTGACTTTAAGATCCATCTATTGTTCTTCTATGGTATCACTCCAAAGAATGCTTTTTGACATCTGTTTTTACAAGTGTGTACAGCTGGTAACTGCACTTGTATTGCCTTGTTGTTTTGTTTTTTTATGCATTTCCCTCCTAATACTAATTATAAAATAAACACTCATTCATTTATGCTCACAGTCTAGATCCTCACCTGCATAACATATATAGTTAAACTAGTATTTCATCTAAAAATCTTTTTTTTCCCAGTGGAAAGCTCAGACTATACTCTGCGAACAACAAAATCATATTCAACCATACTTTTAATTTTAAGTCACAGCTGAAGGATATATTGTATAACTAAACAAAGTAAAAATTGGTTACTTTAACTTTTGTTACAAGCTTTGATTGTCTATGTTTAAAGTAGAGCATCCTAAAAAAGTGTGGCTGTATAGGTGTTAGCTTAATGCTAACATTACCTAGGAATTTACATGAACTGGGTTATCAAATTTAGCTTCATGCTAGCAGAAGGAGGCAAATATATTCTACATAAAAATCTTAAATGATAACATTATTCTTGCACACAAAATCATAAATAGATTAGAGGAAGTGACAATCAAAGTGACTATTTTTGTATACAGGAGTGTAATGGTATCATTCATGTAAGCTCTGCAAGTCGGCATGCATTGAGCTGCAAAATACTTATGACTTGGGTGTCGTAACATGTCTACACTTTCTGTATCCATCACTTCAAATGAAAAACACTCAGCAGTTTTGTAATTGTAACAGCATGACAGTTCACAAAATTCTGAAGCAGCAGTGGCAATAATTTTGCAGCAGCAGACCACCACTAAAAATATACGTAGCAGAAACGCTGTGGCTACCAGATGATTCTTAACAATGAGTGAATAATAAGCCTACACAACAAGGCAAAATGACATTAGGATGAGCTGGCAGTAGATTATAATCACACATTACTGACATTCCTCTCAACCTATTTTGACAGTCACAGTCTGAATGTCGATTGGTGAGATTTTAGATTGGATTACTTCAAATCAGGGACAACATTTTAGTGATTTTGTGTATTTGGAGCTCTCATTTAATCCCCTCTTTTACATCTTCTAGGAGAGGAAGTCCTCTGCTAATTGGTGTGCGAAGCCAGTACAAGCTGTCCACTGAACAGATCCCCATTCAGTACAACAACGGTGAGAATCAGTGTAGTCTTACACTCATCCTCCAGAGCACACATTCCTCAATGCAACCAGAACAGCAATTAACAAATCCTTTTGGTTCTCATGATACTTTTAAAGCATGTCTGAATGACAGAAGTAAGCCTGTGTATTATGTCAAGTTGGCCGAGGCATGTTGTACAACAAGAAAGGGCAGAATTTGGGTGTTTTTACAGGGATGTAATTTTATGATCTGTAGAAAATGTAGTTTGGAGTAATGGCAAAATGGTCTTTTAGGTTGTACTTTTGTTTTCTTTTATAGATACATTTTCAAAATGTACAAAAGCCTTCCACAGTTGTAAATTAATGGTGCCTTTTCTGAAAACCAAACCTCGACTGACTCCAGCTGTTGGCTGCTTTGGGGGTCTGTCCCAAGTCCAGAAAAGTTATGGAGCTATTTTTCAGTAGAGCACAAGATTTGACTTTATTTAACTTTAAGCTTTTTTTAATGCACTTATGTGATGTGTGTTCTAATGTTAAATCTCAGTGTGCATTTTTGGACGGGTGACTATATGAAATGATTGCTTGCCTCATCTGCATAACCATGATCAAAGTTTATCAAAATGAAGTCCAGTATGCCCAGACTTGTTACATTCATAGATCTGACTTGGTTGACTAGACAGATTTTGATCTTTATCTTGAGTTGGAAGGGAGCTGATGACTAGTAAGTAGTATGGTATTAACATTTGTTGTATGACTTATGAGTAGAGTATTACTGTGTAAATCCCTGCTGTATATATCCAGTTTCCCATAGAAATTCTGTACACAATAAATATGTCAGTGTTAAATCAACACTATTAGAGTTAAATTAACACTGAGGGTGTCAAAATGTAACACTCCCCGTGTTAATTTAACTCTAAGAGTGTTGATTTAACACTGGCAGATTTACTGTGCATGTGCTTAAAGGAATAAGACTGTACAGGAGTATGTGATCGATTACCGTGAACAATAATGTTGATACATTTCCATGTAACAGAAAACATTACATTTACTTGTAGTAGAAGTCACACAGTCAAAGTTAGTTGTGAATCATCGAGTTTTCTTTTTTATTAGTACACTAAAATTAATGTCCCTAATCACAACACAGTTGTGGTAGATAAAGATTAGGCTTTAAAATGCTGGCGTATTCCTTTATTTCACAAACCCTACATACGTACTGTGGGCACCTCAACAGTTGCATATAGTGTTGTTTATGTTCAGTGTTATTGATGTATCTTCAGTTCACTTCTTCTTTGTTTCTACAGGAGACTCAAGGAGAGATGTTCAGAATAAAAACTACATTAACAGAGTGGATAGCAGCAATGCTCTGCACTCTGTACATGACAGGATGGCCGTGGAGTTTTATTTTGCTTCTGATGCCAGGTGACACACACCTATATACTTTCATACACAAACAGTTAATAGTTAATAGTTATAGTTATTAATAGTTATTAACAACAGTTAATAGTAATCTAAGCATGGATTCATTAGTCTATTTGTCATGCCCCCAGCCACGGTTGCTTTGTGAAGTGGCTTTTTCCAGTGTCTGCCATGTTTTATGTCCACGCCCCCTGTTACGTCCTGTCATATTGTGTGATTGTTTCCACCTGTCCCTCATGTATGTCTAGATTAAGGTCCCCATAAGTATTCCCTGGTTGTGTCTGTCTTTATCGTTCATTGAAGGTGATGGTAGTAAATGTGAGGGCAGCTATGTGTCTAGTCTATGTACCAGAAGTCCTGTCAAATAAACGTGTTGTGTGGATTACCTGGTTACATGTCCTGTTTGTATCAGCTACACCCAGACCATCACACTAGACTTCTAGATAAAAGGGGTTTTAATAAATAAATGCCACAGTTCCAGCTTAGATGTGAAGAGGAACTAGTAGTCAGTACCGTGATATAGTAAATAAACAGCTCGGCACTGCTGCCTTGTGGCAAGGCAAGGCAAGGCAAGTTTATTTATATAGCATTTTTCATACCTCATGGTCATTCAACGTGCTTTATAAATTAAGAAATAGCAGATAAACACAATTTTGTTGCAACGTTTGCTATTTTCAATGTGTGTTAATTAACAGTGGTATTGCTGTAATTGCCTCATTGTAGACAATCATTCATTTAATTTTGTACAGTTACACAAAAAACTTATTGATATTTTGTACATCCAGTGTGCTTATCTCTGTCTCTCTCTCTCTCTCTCTCTCACTCTCTCTGTCTCTCTCTGTCTCTCTTTCTCTCTCTCTCCTCATCATCACTCTCTATCTGTCTCTCTCCCTCTCTCTGCACCTATCAGTGCTATCATTGAGCACACCAATAAGGTGATCTATCTGGAGGATGATGATATAGCGGCAGTGGCAGAGGGGAAGTTGTCTCTGCACAGAGTAAGCCGCAGTGCTGGAGAGAGCCCTGTCCGAGCCATCCAGACCCTGCAGATGGAGCTCCAACAGATCATGAAAGGTGACACACACACATGCACATAGCTAAGGTTATTTACATTTACATGTTAAGGTTATTTTCATTTGAATCTTAGGCCTGTGAAAATGATAAATTAATATTGTTTCATTATCTGAAGATTGGAATGTTAAAATTACTTACTAACTATAGCATTGCATAATAGTAGCAGTCATATTTGGGCCTTATTAAAATTATGTTTTGTACTGTAAAATAAATAAGCAGTTTGTATTGTATTATATTTATTACATTTATTCCACTATTGCATAAGTAGTTACTCCAGTGTTCTTAATGTATTTTTCAATTGTTTTGATTTACTGGAATCATGGTGCAAATTGAGATTTAATGATTGAACCATTTACATTTATTCCATAAAAACTTTGTGATGACAGACATTTGTATGTTTATTGTGGACAATACAGAGGTAAAAGTATTAAAAGAGCACGCTGTTACTGGAATAAAAGTGCACATATGACAAATAAAAAAATATGGAAGTAATAAAATCAATCCTGCACACCAAGTTTCATTGTTCTTTATCTCTCACCCCCTCTTTCTTTCTCTAACATCTCTTTCTACATCTCTTGCTGTATTTGTCCCTGTTTCTGTATGCTGATGCTGGTTTTCCTGGTTCTTACCCTCAGGTAACTTCAAAGCCTTCATGCAGAAGGAGATCTTCGAGCAGCCCGAGTCTGTCTTCAACACCATGAGGGGCCGCATCTGTTTTGACACCAACACAGGTAGAGCCTGACCCTCATCTCCACCAGCCCTGAAACAGCAAACAGAACTCACTCTGCATGCCTCTAGGGTTAGAATATGCTCCATTGATTTGGAGCAGCTCAACCTGCAGGAGCCCTTTTAACTGGGGCACTACTTTCTGCATGTCTTCAAATACACCAATGTCTTGATGTAATGTACTAGTAATACACTGTCACCCAGGCCTGACAAGTCATGAATAAAGCAGAGTAGTTTAGTTTAGTTCTTAGTTTTATTTTTATTCTCAAAGTTAGTCTATACTGTCTATACTACGTAATTTGGTAAATGCAATTATATAGTTATGTGGTCAGTTAAGTAATAACATTAATATTAGTTTTTTGCATTGTCTTTTTTGTATCATTAAGATTTAATCTATTGTACTATGACTAGAATAAGACACAAAGGTAAAAGATGTTTTTGAAAAAGACAACTTTTCATGAAATTCAATTTATTATAAAATATTTCCTGTTGAATGTTTTTGGCAACAACTGAAAGGTTTTAAGTATGATGTTCAATAATACATTCTTGCACGTGCAACTTTTATGCATAGTGATACTGGGTGGTTTAAAGGATCATCTAAAGGAAATAAAGAGATGCAGACGGCTCATTATCATTGGATGTGGGACCAGCTTTCACGCAGGAGTAGCAGTAAGTTACATTCAGCAAACACAATAATACTCCTACTACTACTACAGCTCTCTATTATTATTATTATTATTATATAATATTTATATAGCACCTTAGTTGTATTGCAGAATTTTTGGTAACAAGAGTTTATAGAAACCTGGTACAAAATCAGCAATACAAAATGTCAACAGTAGTGAAAAGCAAAATCAAAGTATTGATAATAGAGAGAGGTCTAAAGGAGGAAAGTGAAAGTAGACTAGAAGGAATTGCGGTGAGTCCCATCATTTAGAAGCAACAGTGCCAAAATATCTCTCACTAGCAATGACCAGTACAAAATTTAATTTTAAAAAATTACAAAAATATATTGAGTTAATTTTGCTTTTTCTGTGCTCAGACAAGGCAGATTCTGGAGGAGTTGACTGAACTTCCTGTTATGGTAGAGCTGGCCAGTGACTTTCTGGACCGTACCACACCTGTCTACAGAGACGATGTCTGCTTCTTCATCAGCCAGTCAGGTACACCACAGCTGAGCTACTGTAGTGTACATATACACTGTTATTCAAAAGGCTGGAACTATTTGACATGTTTAATTGATAAATTAGGATCTGCATTTAATTATTTATATAGCACTCTCTGGAATAAGAGGTTACCAGGATTGTATTATTTATTTATTTTTATAACATACTGCTCAGTTGTTTTTTCATTTTTTTAAACCATTTACAGCACTGTTTATCATTCTGGATAGATCTACAATTTTCTACTACTAGTATTATGCTATAATGAAAACCTTTTGCTGGTCACAGTCATAATATTACTAAGTAACTATAATAATAGCAGTGAAACAGACTGAGATGTATATGTGTGTTCTTGAATAGGTGAAACAGCTGACACTTTAATGGCCCTGCGCTACTGTAAGGAACGTGGGGCTCTCACTGTAGGGATTACCAATACAGTGGGCAGCTCTATCTGCAGAGAGACGGACTGCGGAGTCCACATCAATGCTGGACCTGAAATTGGAGTGGCCAGCACCAAGGTATGGTATACCATCACTGAATGGCTTTTTCTATTTCTCAGCCTCTCTCCCTCTCTGTCTTTGTGTGTTTCTCACTGTTGAATCTCTCTGAGAGCAACATAACATATTCAGAACAATTTATGTAATTTATAATATACATAATATATATTTATGATAATATAATGTGACTGTCAGTACTTCTAACACTGAAATAATCTTAAAGAGCATATAAATAACAAACAGTGTATATGTGAATATATAACAGTAAATATGTCAATTATAGCATTCATTTATTTTTGTTTATTTTTTAACAATTGTTTGTCTTTTCCTTCTGTTAAAAATCACTTTACTCATTTTGTAAATGTGGTACCTTTTTTATTTGCTAGTGCATTTTTTCCATTCCAATATGGTTGTAAAAATGAAACATTGTGAAATATACTGGTATGGTAATATTATGATTCTGCCACATCACTACCTGTTGGTCTTTAGTAATGAGTTTGTATGATGTTCTTGTGCAGGCCTACACCAGTCAGTATGTGTCTCTGGTCATGTTTGGACTGATGATGAGTGAGGACAGGCTCTCTCTGCAGATAAGGAGGCAGGAGATCATCAATGGCCTCAACAAACTGCCAGGTGTGTGTGTATGTGGTGCAGATCAGAACACAGACACTGTGCCAGCATGACTGTCGGAGAGGAGCGCTAATAAACCCTCCCCTTCTCTATCTCCATTCAGAGCTGATCAAAGAAGTTCTGGCGCTGGACGAGAAGATCAAGAGCATAGCAGATGAGCTTTACCAGCAGAGGTCTCTGTTAGTTATGGGCAGAGGCTACAACTATGCCACATGTCTTGAGGGTGCACTGGTGAGTAAAATATTTAACTATATTTATCAACATTTAACCTAAATTTGTATTCATGTGGTTATTTTCCTCTTGATTGATATACGTGTGTGTGTGTGTGTGTGTGTGTGTGCGGCTTCATTTCGGATAATGGACAAAAAATAGTTTATATTGTACTACATATGAACATTTCCTACACAAAAGAGCTATTGAGAGTTTCATATTCAGCACTGCTTATGAACTTCAATGTGCCACCTGCAGAAAATCAAGGAGATCACGTACATGCACTCAGAGGGCATTCTAGCTGGAGAGCTGAAGCATGGGCCGCTCGCCCTAATTGACTACCACATGCCTGTCATCATGGTGATCATGAGAGATGCCTGCTACACTAAGTGCCACAACGCCCTGCAGCAGGTCACAGCCAGACAGGTAACATGCAGATCATGTTTAGCACATTGACTCAGTGTTTGTTGCTCTTAAAGTGCTATATAACAAAAAAAGTATTGATTTGCAAACATTTCTCAGGCTTTTAACATATCAAAAACTTTTTTGCTTCAATGAGAATTATTTATTTCAATTAACTTCTTGTAGCTCTGTGTTTTATTAGGTGACCCATAAAGTTAGTAAAGCAAGTAAAAAAGCATCTGACATTCTGTCATTCTTTGAATGTATCTTCTTTAACAAATGGCTGTCCCTGCTGTAATACCACTTAGGGCCGACCTATCATCTTGTGCTGCCAAGACGACCCAGAAATCAGTAAGCAGGCCTATAAAACTATTGAGCTGCCACACACAGTGGACTGCTTGCAGGGCATCCTCTGTGTCATCCCCTTGCAGCTCCTGTCCTTTCACCTGGCTGTGCTCAGGGGATACGATGTGAGTTAACCTTTGATATAATTCCCTCCAGGTCTGAGTCACGTTTAGACTTTCCCTTTAAGTCTATGTATCAACATTTGTGTTCCTTAGTTTTTATGAGTTTAGAGGTTATTTTAAATATTTTTACTGTATGCATGTGCATACATTTTCTAATATAGTATATTCATAGTATATTCTCTTTATTACAGGTGGACTTCCCAAGGAACCTGGCCAAATCTGTGACAGTGGAGTAATCCATTATGGCAGACTGAACCAAGTAGTGTAGATGTGAAGAAATTCCTACCATCATAGTGCAATTATGAGTGTGTGTGTGTTTACATGTGACTTGAGTGTGCATGTGTGAGCGTGTGCATATTTATGAATAATGACCAAAAACCCTGAAGACCAATCTTCCTCTAAATTGAACTAATGTGAAGGTGCTCCATGAAGTGCGTTGATCTGATGGCCTTTCATTCCACAAGTGCCCAAAATCTCACTGTGCTACTGCAAGTGAAGGAAAGTCTAAACTGTGCCTTAAAACCTCTGCTCTCTGCTCCCTACTAAGCAAGAGAAACACAGAGAGGTTGAATGTTTACTTCTTTCATACCAATGTGCAATACTTTTCAAAAATGATGGGAACCAAAGTGTTTGAGGTTGAGTAGGTGAAGGAGTGTTAACTGAGAAATGTAATGTCTTTGCCTTTTATGTTGATATATTAAGGTATTGACTTACTTTTAAGCCAAATCACTTTTACTGAGTGGCATCTGAAGGAACAGTAGTTTAACATTCATTACAGCACAACAAAACACTGTAAATACTCCCAAAGTCACCTCAGTTCCAATGTTTATGTAGCCTATTGCTGAAAACCTACAGTTAAAAGATTCAAATGCCAGCTTTTGCCTTTCTTATTTCTTCACATTGTCATACTATAAATGTTTCTGGTCCTCACTGGAATGTCTGAACAATACTCAGTGTTGTTGGAGTATGATGCCAGATTCATAACATTTGATTTTTTTCCCCCAAGGCATTTTGAAGTACATTATGTTGTATTATTAAATGTATTTTCCAATTTTGTACTTTGAAATATTTACATGATTTGTCTGAATCTATTTATGTTGTGTAGAATTTAGATAACTTATTTTCGACTACCTGGGACTAAAGCTGTTTTTATTGCCTCTGGTTGGTCTTATATAATTGTTTCCTTGTCTTGTCTTCAATGTCCTTTTTAAAAATCTATTTTTTATTATATATTTTTAAGCTTTATGAGATGGAGGTTAAAGGGCATGCATATAAAGATGAGATATGGGAATATGGAAACTATTTACTATGTAACTGTGATCACTTGTAATAAATAATAAAGCATGATCTATAATTATATTTGTTGTTTATTCCTACTTACATTTGAACTTTGAAAATGACTTTCATTTCCTTTAGTGAGCATTGCTGATGTTGGATGATTATTTCTGAATCACAAATGCTACTCCAACTCATCCGCAGACTTATAGAGCTCAATCAGAACAGTGAGATGCAGTTCCACTGCTCCGCAGCCCAGTTCCGGGGAGATTTCTACCACTCTAGCGGATGCTTGGCTCTGGGTATGGTGATCTGATGTGCTGCCATTGGTGTCATAGTGGGGTGTGGAAAGTGGGACTGAGTTACCAGGGCCCCAAGTGGGGGGAGGGTGCTTGAGAAGTCTGCATTTTTATTTTCCTTTAAATATTATAGGAAGTAATATTTAATAATAGGATGAGGGGCCTTGGGCACTACTTGTGCCCAGGATTTGGTGCTACACCCCTCTGTGTGGCTCTATAGTGTTCCATTCTATTAAGTGTAACTTTGAAGATAACAAGCTGTGTGTACAACTGAAAACCTGCATCAGCAGTGTAGATTAATTCTGGCAAGCATGGGTACTTTTGGACATACACTATTGTATATGGATTAAAGTACTGGGACACCTGATCATTCATTGTTTCTTCTGGAGTCATGGGTATTAAAAATGAATGTATCATGCTTTTGTTGGACTAGCTGTCTTTGCTGTCCGGTGAATTCTTTCTACTAGATTTTGGAGCATTGCTGTGAGGATCTGATTGTATTTAGTGAGAAGAGTGTTAGTAGGGTCAGGATGTTGGATGATCAACAGTTTTTCTAGCTATGTATGCATCTGTATAATACTTTGCTTTTTACTGTACTTGTGCTGCTGTAATACATGACTTTCTCTATATGATTAATAAAGTGGTTGGTCTGTCAGACTATCTTTATATCTATCTATAGACTTCTTGTGGCCTTATTTGACTGGAAGTGAGCCTACTCTTCTTACTTCCTCCAACTTTTTCCTCCGCAAACTAAAGTTACAGCCAACCTGACGGCTACGCCATTACGTCATCCTCGCTCGCGCAACTGCCGTTGAACACTCACACATACACTCACAGCCTCGTTCTCTCTCTCTGTCCCACCAACCGCCGCCCTGCAGTCATGCCACTGACACACGGGCAGCGCTGCCAGTTTCACCCCTAAACCCTCCAGACCTTTCGTTAGAAGTACGGGGCTGCTGTGCTGCTTTCACACGCCGGTCCAGGAGCTGCTGTGAATGTGAAGCGGCCGGCTGTAGACGGTGTTCCGCGGGCGAGGCTCTTGTGTTCCGCTGCCGTGTATGGGAGTAACGCGGGGAGCAGCCGAGGAGGAGGTGAGCAAGCGAATGAGCTAATGACTGTTTACCGGCTAATACTACAGTAACACCGCGTTTTCACCGCTTCTGCCACGTCTTTCATTCGTGTGTAACTTCATAACGAAGGCTGCCCGTTCTCGCGGTGTACTGGTGTAGTTTACGGGGAGTTTGTTTCGACTTTAAGCGCCGTGTTGTGCCGCGTTAGCTCCGGCCACACATCTGCAGAGTGCTGGTCTGGAGCTCCCGCCGTGGCTAAAGGCCACATTTACCCTCAGCATGACTGCGGTGTTTAATAGTATCAGTATCTGCCGTGTCTTTGTTCGATTGGAAGACGTGTGCCTGGATAGCCGTGTTTCCTGCAAGCTATCTGTGTTTGTAGAGCCTGCCGTCAGGTAACGTTAGCGTGGCCACCAGAAGACCAGTTTAAACTTGTGTGAATGAGCCGCTAAGCAGAAAAAAATACAGTCTGTGTTGATACTGCAGTTAAAACACGCAATATGTCGAGTCACTATACGCTGTTTAACAGAATGCGGTCATACATGTTAAATGTACTGAATTTATCTCAGTTTTGTGTAAACGACTGAATTCAGTTGGAAAGTGACGTCATTGGAGCATACGAGCTGTGTTGACATGTTGGTGCGACGTTAACACTGAACAGCGTGCTGGAGTCATCTTTACACAATTTTAGTTAAACTAATGAAAACAGTCTAGTGACATTAGTCTTGGTCCACTACAGAGCTTATAATCATGTTCTAACATGGTTCATCTATTCATTACTAAGTTTGGTATGTCCAAGCAAGACGAACACCAACCTGTGTGCGGTCTATGATGTCATTTCCCCCATCCCAGGTTTACTGGGTACCTGACCATCTTATTAGAGGTGGCTGATATGGAATGTCCTCAGACATTTTTTTGCAATACACAGTATACAGTGTTGTATAAGTTAGTTCATATATAAGTTAGAACAGACATAAATAAGCCCACGTTTTAAAGATTACACTAATTTAATGATTTTCATTCAACATTTTACATGTTGTGTTGCACAATGATGCATGTTATCAAGGCCAATCTGAGCTTCAGTCGTAAAGTACACGGATTGGTTTGTCTCAGAGAAATGTTTAATTTTAGAACAAACATTGCTGAATAAAAAAATAGTGATCTTAGATCTATATTAGAACAATATAAACAACACAAATATAAACTGACTTGTATAAAACCATTTCAGCCCCTAAAAGCTGAAATATCAGTGTCAAAAAACCACATTTCATAACACTAAGCACTAGTAAGACTTCACTAAGTCATTGTTTTACTTTTTTCAAGTTTATGGTTTTACTAAATATGATGAATGAGAACCCTTAGATGAGCCCATGGGGTGTATTGTCATTTGACTTTTCAAAGCTGTATCCTTAGTCACTAGGATTAGTAATGGCAGCCACAATGGCATATTTCATATTAGAACACAGTTAAAGGCTTATATGCAGTCATTGACTATACTTTGTTGGTGTGGAGTTTACTGTCATCATTCCTGGATGGGTTTGGCATAGGGTGTCATGTTTCATTATTGATCATAATTTGAAATGTTGAAGATGGAGGCAGATTTAATAAGGGCTTGTAAAAGAGAAAAAACGGGATTACATGGAGCTGAGGGGGAGAGATAAGGTCCAGCAGCAGCTGGCTGAAAGACTGTGGGGCCTTTCTAGGTCACCAGACTATCTGCATACTGTGGGGCTCTTCACACTGACCGCTGCTTCTGCATATGTCAAAAGTCATGCTTTTAACCTAATCGTATCTTGTTCGCAATTTTTTACTTCTTTACAACTCCAGCCAGTCACCCTGGTTTCACTTATCTGGTTATAGCTCGACTGTAACAGTCAAGGTTGTATTAAAATAAGTAAAAAAAAAAAAAAATGTCCTCCACTTCCAGACAGAAAGGGCAATATGGGCATGGAGCAGTCAGTGCTCCGTACAGAGATAAAGTCAACCGAGTAGGGGACCTGTTTGCTGCAGTGTGCCAGATCAAGCCTGGCCTTTTTCCTCAGTGATTTAATGCAGGACATACATGCCAGGATGGGTGTAATTCAGCACGGGTTACCATGCCTTGTGGATGCAGCATGGGGAGGGAGAGTTATTTTATGGCTGCATCTAGTCCCTGCATCTTCAGAAGTACAAAATTTAAAGAACAGACTGAGTGTGTGTAGGGGGGGATGGATTCTATTTGTCTGCACATTTTGTGTTGGTATGTATGTGCCCTAGTACAGATTTTTGGTTAGTGATATTAATGGTGCACATAGCATGGAGTTAAATTTGCAGTGACTCAGCTGTAGTTGTTAAGGATGTATCAATTTCCGTACAGCCTAAAAAATATAACTTGAAACAGACTATTGAAATTCAAAACTGTAAACCCCTTGTTTCAGAAGGTTTATTGTACGCAATGTCTATTTTTCACTCTCTCCCATGGATACTGCTGTCTATGATTGAAACTGTGTATCTGGTTACATCATGTCAGAGTAAAGTGGGTGCTCAAATTACCTTTTTATTTTGAAAGATTTAGTGGGGTTTGTTTTTGTTAGAGACAGACAGTGAAAAATTTGTGATTTTTATTTATCTGTTCCAAACCTGAGTAATTCATAATTTAAACTGTGCAAAATGATACATTGAAAGACAGAAAATATGATTTCTGAATTGATAAGTGTTTTACTGTGCCCCCCATTGGTTTTGTAGATAGATAAGTTGAATGTCTTTGAAATGCAATTATTGCTTCAATTGAACATTTTGTTGACATGCCATCTTGATTAATATTAATTGAACACACCTGATGGTTAGACATGTGTAGCCTAGAAATTCTCTTCATTCTTACTCAAATGACACTTGACACTTTTTGTGAATAATTAATCCAAATGAAGATTGGTTTAAAAGGCATCACTAAGCTGTCATTTGCCTTTTTTTGGTATGCCTTTATTAGCCAGTCATTAGCAAAATGCAACATAATACCACAATAAATGTCCATCAGTTATAGTTTTTCTTATTGATCTACATGCTTGGCTCTTTTGCTTAATTTCCTTTGGTAAAAGTGATGCCATTGCAGGCCGGCTTTAGCCAGAACTAGCTCCATTAAGATATTGGATTATAGAGCTCTCTTTAACTTGATTATGTTCATCCATCTCCATACTGGATCAGATGGCCTTAAGGAGAGAGTACGGTAGAGGCCAACCTTAACAAAGCCCCAGATTATGGTGTTAAATCCTTAGCTAGTGTGGAAATGTTAACGACGTATGTCTTCCTTGCATTTGCTTTACTTGTAAGCATAATCCTTCAGATGGTTTCTCTTTATTATGTAATATCTAGGGTAGGGATGTTCCGATCCGATCTCAAAGATCGGGATCGGGTTTTTTTAACTGATCGGTATTGGCTTTTCTGATCGGAATTTGACACTAGTGGGCGCTGTTTGGCTTCCAATCTCTGTCCACGTTTCACTATTTAATAGTCTGTTTTTGGAGCCCGCCAATGGGAAACGGGTTATGCGTGGCAAGTGGCAAAATCCTCCAATCTGATGTGAATACTGTAAGCATCGGGGAACGAGGCAGCCAATCAGAGTACGGAGACGGGCTTTAGCGCTGGCCGAGACGCAGAGTGAATGTTTGCGCATCACTACGTTGGCTTTTGGATTTTATCTCATTAATCGTGACTAATATGTCTGATATCTGATCATATGTGATGTGTATGGGAGGTTTGTGTACAGTAACGTTAATAACAGCAGGTAGGAAGCAAAGTTGTGTTCATTTAATATTTGTAAACAAGTATTATATTGTACTTTATGGAAATATATCAGATATGAGCTTATTTTTTATAACTTTAGTATATTTTAGCTTTAATATTAGACCAGAGATCCACAGTTATGATGTGTGAACTGTTTTGTATGTAAATCTTTGTTACCTCTTATAGTAATTGTTCCGTTCCACCTTAAATACTACAACAGTTACTGTAGGGAGCTTGAGCCGCCTCACTGTTACTGCTGCGCTGTTTAAGGTAGAACGGAACAATTCCAAACTTAAGCGTCATTCATTCAGTCTGTTTGTATTTATCCGCTTTAACACACATTTTATTCATATTTAAGTGTTTTATATGCAGCTGATGAGCTCAGCTATATACACTAAACACTAAAATATGCATTAAATGTTTAAAACTCTTCATATCACAGATATACTATTATCTAGTACTATGTATTATACTAGTATTATCTAGTTCTTATCTAGAAAATAGAAGTATCGGTTTGAGACTCGGTATCGGGAGACACTAAAAAATTAATGACTCGGATCGGATCGGGAACAGAAAAAACGTGATCGGGACATCCCTAATCTAGGGTGGTGTTGCTAGTATTTGCTATTCTACATTTTGAAAGTTTCACAGTTAAAATTGTAATCTACCAGAGTATAATTTTTGAAATAGCTTAAAAACACAAATTGAAGATGAGATCTTAGAGGAGTGTAGAGTAACAGTTTATATGTCAGCTCAGAACTTCACAAAACACAGTAAAATCAAAAGGATTTGTCGCATGAAAAACAAGGTTTGGTGCCTGTTGGGATGCAGTGCTATGCTCCCCTGTTATGTGTTCATGGAGAACAGAGAACAGAAAGTGAATCAAAATATGAAGCAAAAGATTTAACACCCTGTGACAGTCTGGGAGATGATGCCAGTGAAGAGTAGAAGAAAAAAGATATTGGAGCCTCAAAGGAAACAAGTGGAGAAGACTTGGCCCAAAAGTTGTAGCTGTCTGTTGTGTTAAGGGTTTTTAAATGTGATGTTGCAGTAAGAGAGAATACTTTTGATAGAATACATGAAAGAGGTTTCTGAGGAGAAGAAGAAGAGTCTAAAATGAGTTTAGAAAGGAGAGTTGGAGAGGAAAAGAAAAGGCAGATTTATATAGAGAGTAAGAAAGGCATCATGCTGAGCCTAATCAATTCCTCACTATTACGTGAACTCCAGGAAGAGAAGGAAAGGCCCAGTGGAATCGCATCACTCTGCTGTGTGTGTAAGCATCCATCTGTCTGTCTCAGCGATGAGACAGATCATTAGGATGTGTTTTGTGATAGAAAAAGGGACGGATGCTTAAAGAAACTCTAAAGGATGCTAAAGGGAACCACATTTCTATCATGCTGGCAATTTCCACAGACAATAATTTTGAGGTATTTCCTTGTACTTAGAAAAGAACATGGAAAAAAAAACAAAATAAACTGACTAACAACAGAATGTGAAGGAAGTTGCTGCAGTCTTTGAACACTTGTTTGAAATGTATAACTTTGTAATGCTCATTTGAAAGTACAGTCATTGCAGTATAACAAGACAACTCTTGAGACGCATTGTATTTCAGATCCAAACTGTTCAGAAGTTTTACTTTCAAACACAGTAGAAGCCAGTTGGGTTTACATTTACTTTCCCTAAGATTTCCTTGTTATGCATCACACTGTGCTGATTGTCTGTAGTAAATGACCTGTTCGGTAGATGTGCAGTGGAAAAAAATGTTGGAGTATTTTTACTCACTCAGTGATGCCCTGTGTCTGGTTCTCCTTGTGTGAGTCATTCTCCATGTCCTCTCCTACTCATAACACTGAGGCTGTAAACCTGCAGGGAGAAAGTAATGAAAACCATACCCTCCCTCATTCTGTCTCTCTCCCATTTTTCTCCTCTCTCTCAGGTCTGATTTGTTCAGAAGTATTTGGTGGGTGGAGAGATGACAGAAGGGGAGGGGCACTTCTACAGTGTGCAGGTGGGTGACTCCACCTTCACAGTGTTGCGACGGTACCAACAGCTCCGTGCCATCGGCTCCGGGGCCCAAGGTATCGTCTGGTGAGTGGGCGCAATTACACCACCATCATGTCACCTCATTCAGCTGAGGTCATTCAAACTGGTGACTAGTCTCTGTCAGCCATCTCATTTGGCATTATGCAAAATGTGATTTTATTCATTATGAGACTGGAATACATTGTTGTGGTGCTGTACTATTAAAAACGTGGAATTTTATTGCTGATAAATATATTAAAAAGTATTTGTATGCTGTTCTGTATCCAGAATAGTAACTACAAAACAGAAGATAACAAGATAATTCTGTAATAATTGTGAATAAATGTAAAATGAAATGAATGTGCATAACCCCAAGGCAGATAACTACTTAATAGGTAATTAAAATATATTAATCATTTGAAAACTTTTTTTTTATTGGACTTGTTTACAAACCGGATTCCAAAAAAGTTGGGACACTAAATAAATTGTGAATAAAAACTGAATGCAATGATGTGGAGATGGTAAATGTCAATATTTTATTCGTAATAGAACATAGATGACAGATCAAAAGTTTAAT
>BRDA01001244.1:0-20000 GCA_036984385.1 Crenuchus spilurus | reverse complement strand
TTCACCGGGTAAAGATCTTTCTATAACTAAGGTCCTTTTCACATTGCAAAGACTCCCTGATGAATTTGAAAGCAGTGGTATTATTATTTACTGGAATAATCAATAATAGTTAGCAAAGGGAGGAGTGTTTATGCTGTTTGTAAATTTGTTAAATAATATTGTATGAAAAGGAAGGATGGGTGTAATTATTCAAACACACAGCAAGTGTGTTAGTTTTCTTAATTGGGTGCTCATAAAAATGAGTTTTGTCTTGTAATTTTGAATTAAATCTGGTTGAATGTGACTGAAATTGAAATTAAGAGTTTTTCTTCATTATAGAGCTAGTAATGAGATAAAAACTTAAATAATGATGCTTTTCAAACAGGAGATGTCAACAGGTCATTGTAACAATTTGGTACAAACACAATGCCCATGAAAGGCTGGATTTTTGAAGGACATAGATGAACTCCTCCACAAATGTATGAGAAAATGTATTTACATTTACGAAATGTTTAAAAACAATGCTCCTCAAAGAAAGATTAGAAGGGGTTTGCATATTTCTTCTTCTACAGTGAATAGTATAATTAAACAATTCAAGGAATCTGGAGGAATTTCCTTCTGTAAACGTCAAGGGCACAAACCGTAGCTGACCACTTGTAATCTCTGATTCCTTTGCATTATCAAATGTCATTCTTCAATAGCTGATAAAACCACATGAGCAAAGAGTTACTTTGGCAAACCTTGATGAAGTAGCCTGTCTAATTTCTGTCATGACTGGCTTGTTGATCATTGTAGAGATTACTCATTAGAAAGATGAGATGCTCTGGTATTCCCGTCTTCCTAATGACGTTCCATATAACTTAGCTTGCTGTAGTCATGGTGCATCAGGTACACTACTCACAAAAAGTTAAGGATATTTGGCTTTTGGATGAAATTTCAGGATGAACCTAAAATATGCTTTAACCTTTACAGGTGAACTTTGTGACCTTCCGCAAAGTTCTGAATGCACATGTCCAACTGATCAATGTTTCAGTACTCTTTGCACAGCTTGCTGTTCTCAAACAAGGAGCTTAATGGCAAAATTCACAACAGGTGTTTGAGTCATCAATAGACCAATACATTACCTGGTTCAATTGGAATTGGTATTTAATCAGTTCTCCTCATCATGCTATTCACATTTTGACATCATGACACCAAGATGACACATAACAATCAACAGTACCTTGCCATTGCGAGGCTAGATGCAAGTAGCCACTGAGCTTAGAGTATCGCAGGGTGTTATCAGCATATTGCAACGGAGATACAGAGAGACTGGAAGAGTCACAGAAAGGCATAGAAGTCAACGTCTTTTGGCCACACTGATGATCGCTTTATTGTGAACAGTGCCCTGTGGATCTGAATGATGAATGCCACACAACTCCAGGCACATTTAAAGGAGGTGAGAGTCAGACCATTCAAAACCATTTACGTCAGTGTGGTCTACGTTCTAGACAAGGGGAAGGGGACCTCACCACACCACCAGGCACAGGCGTCATCATCTTGCATGGGCTATGGAGCATTTACGCTGGATGAGGGACCAGTGGGCGTCATTGCTGTTCACTGATGAAAGTTGATTCACACAGAGCATAAATGATGACTGCCACCGATAATGGAGATGTGAAGGAGAGCGCTATGCATCATCCACCGTTGTCACCAGACAGGCCTTTGGTGGTGGTGTTATAGTGTGTCAGGTGTGTCTAGACAATTCAGAATTGCCCCACTCTTTGTGAATGGTACAGTGACAAGCCCATGCTATGTGAATAACAACAATGCTCCAGCTCATCAAGGTCACATCATTAGGGAATGGCAACTTGAGTCTGGGCTACCTCAAATGGAGTGAGCTGCACTTACTCCAGACCTGAATCCTATAGAAAATCTATGGGATCAGCTGAGTCGCTGTGCTCATACCTTTGTACCCCAAAAACTCAATGAACTGAGGGCCGCCCTTCAAGAAGAGTGTGATGCCATGCCTCAGCAGACAATAAGTCAACCTGTGAACAGCATGAAATGTTATCAAGCTTTAATTGATGCTCAAGGGCACATGACATTTTATTGAGAAATTGATGTTTTATGTTAGGGTGCTTGCATGAAAAGAACACCCAGCTACTAATTAAAATTGGCATAAATAAAGACATTATGACCATCAGTAGCAGCTTGCACATAGTTTCAGGCTCAAACACTAAGATTTTCAGATCATCTGATATGAACTGCATGTAAAAACCCACCATGGTCCTTAACTCTACATTTCGACTGTTTATTGCTCACATGTTGCACAAGATTTTCTTGCAGCTTGCAGCTCTCAAAACCTATATGTTCTGGATAATAAGACTCAATTTTTGCATGTTTGAGACCATTAAGTGAAATTCAGTCTTGTTACTTCAACGCATTCATGCATTAGGTAGCATTAAGTAGTAGTAAGTGCTTTGGACTTTGTATTTAGTAGAAACCATTTATTTCTGTTCTCTTTGGATTTTTACTGTTGAATGCTTTGGCTAGTCAGCTGCTAGCCACTGTCAAGACTATGGGTTTGCTAGTTGAATGGCTGATATAGTAAAAGTTACTTATAAGGAGACAGGCAGTGGTTAACAGGAATAGCTACTGAGAACAATTAGTGTATTTTCCTCCTTTTTTTCCCCTTCTCAGGACCTGAAGCCTAGCAACATAGTGGTGAAATCAGATTGCACTTTAAAGATCCTTGACTTTGGACTGGCCAGAACTGCCTGCACCAATTTCATGATGACTCCATATGTGGTGACTAGATATTACAGAGCACCAGAGGTCATCTTGGGAATGAAATACAAAGAAAATGGTAAAAGGCCAGTTCTATACATTTCTGAACTGTTGTTTTTTTTTTAATTTTATTTGAGTATGTGTGTTTGTCTTTGCAGTGGATATCTGGTCAGTGGGATGCATCATGGGAGAGATGGTGAAAGGCAGTGTTATATTCCAAGGCACTGATCGTATCCTTTCAACTGATTTAAACTCCATCAAACTCTAAGAGCTCCATGTTGCTGGTGTTTTGTTGATCGTCAGTGTTTAGAGTGTTAGCAGTTGAGTAGTCACACACTCTTACCTTTTTTTTTCTTTACACAAGGCCAAAGTGTCAGGATACACTTCCTTTCCCACAGACATTTGTTTAAATCTTGTTGGCAACTTCCTTTGATTAGCTGCTGAAGTACAGTGCAGCATGTTTGTGCATACACAGATGGCAGCAGAATGCATTTGCAAGACCTTGACTCCCCTGGGAAATAGGAGGCTCTGTGTTCTTTGAGGCTGTCTAGACTCCTTTTCTTCTTTCTAACACAGCTGAATATTTTATGTCTCAGCGGCTGTAAACAGGGTTTCCTAAGGTTTCCTGTAGAACTGAGAACGTTTTTGGTCCACTTGATTTTTCGTATATATAGTTTGCCAGATGTTTGTGTTTGACTAATAAAGACAATGCCTGGAATGCTAGTAAGCACGCTTAATTAATTCCAGTGAACTTAAACTGATAAGTTATAGAAGCACATGTGCAAAGTAAAATATTCATACAGTTCCCTTTATATTGCTTTTTCCTTTTGTTTTGAAATGGGGGGGAGAAGCACCCAAAAAAAATACAGAATTATATCGGAATATCATGACCACCTACCTAATAGTGGTAATATCCACCCTTGGCTAGGAGTGGTTGCTCAATGGTGATACCTTACACTTTCCTCATTGCTTCTGTGTTCATTTCGGAGGTTTAATAAGTAATAGGTACCCTGTTATCATGCCTATTCAATTATGGTTTTACACTCACTGTACTCACTTTTTTATACATACACCAAATCCATGGGGTCCTGTGCCAAGTTCATTCCAAACCAGGGGTGTTCATAATATTCTGATATGTGAATATTTCTTTAAAACTATTGTCATTTGCAAATAAATCGAATGTTGTGTGATGATATTTGTAAAATGCTAAACTGAATTATAAGCCATAGTTTTTAGGTCTTTGTCACAGTTTAGATATTGCTTTAATTTCAGAATCAGCTAATTGAGTATTGCCTAATACTATTTAAACATCTGAAAACATCACTTTATTTGATAGGACATAAACAAGACAATAGCTATTTGTCACACATCCTTTGGAATATCACCAGTTCTCTTAAGCTTGCACAGCATGTTTTTGTTTATATGTGCTGTTTACTTTTCATTTATAAATGTTGTTTACCTCTCGGGTATCACTGCATATTTGTAACACTATCCCACATGTTTGAGCTGTAAATAACCACACCTGCAAACAAACATGTCTAGTTTTTCACCGTTGTAAATAATATTTGTATCAGTTATTTCATCTGTAATTGCATGCTAGTGGAAACCCATATATGGCTGTGTTTTGTTACTTGTAATCTAAACTTTAAATTCTTAATTTGTTTATTTGCCCTAAAGGCCAAACACCAGAACTCATTAAATAGTGATATGTATTTCTGACCTACTCTTATGCCTAAATGACAGATTATGTAAATAAGTATAAATAAATCAGATTTTCTTCTCCATTGCATACATTTGTGCTGCAGCCCTAGATGTTACTGCAGCCATAGATGTTTTAAGTATTTTGGCTATGACAGTCAAAAGAGTCATCAGTCCCGTGCTTGACAACACCCTTAACTTTGCTCCTTGGCCAGACATTGATCAGTGGAATAAGGTAATTGAGGTTCTGGGCACTCCCTCTCTGGAGTTCATGAACCGTCTGATGGAGACAGTGAGGAACTACGTAATGAACAAGCCCCAGTTCCCTGGGGTCAGCTTCACAGAGCTGTTTCCTGACTGGGCTTTCCCTTCAGAGACCGAGCATGACAAGCTCAAGAGTGAGACTGACATTAACCCCTTTTATTATCCTCTCACTTTTTTATTTTAACTTTCCCTTTTTGGTTGTCAGTATATTTCCATTGCACTGTCAGTCTTTCTCCCTGACTTTGTCTTCTCTGCTTTCTTTCTCCCCTTACTCTGATACATAACCCGTCAATCCCCTAGTATTCATTTCCCAAATCATGTACCCAAAGTTCTAAGTCTGTTGTCATGCCTTGGTGTTTCCCCTCCCAAGTTTTAAGATGGCACCAGCAGTATACAGAAATAAAGAAAATCTTCCACATGTTCTTACATCCTGCAGCCAGTCAAGCCCGGGACCTGCTATCAAAGATGCTAGTGATTGACCCAGAGTGTCGCATCTCTGTGCAGGAGGCCCTTAACCACCCCTACATCCACGTGTGGTACGACCCAGCCGAGGCTGACGCGGTCAGTTAAGACGTTCTGCCTCCTGTCCTATCACGCATTCTGTTCTCTTCTACGCTGTTAAACTTGAGGACGTTTTTTATTATACCACACAGCCGTGATCTGCTCATGTTGTGATTTGTACTGGCTCTTTTGTATTTACAGCCTCCACCTCAGATCTCAGACAGGCAGTTGGAAGAGAGGGAACACAGCATAGAACAGTGGAAAGGTAGAAATACCTTGAGAATTTTTTAAAAATGTGGTAAAATAAAATGCAAGTCATAGTCAAGGGTCAAACTTAGTTTTCCCTTTACTAGAAAGGTAGATGATTGTGACATACTTACAATCTGCTTTAAAGTTTGCTTTCTTAATTTTGTGCAAAAACTGGATGGGTGCAAAAACATGGATGAGGCAAACATTTACTGATGAGATAAATAACATTTTATTATTTGTGTACAGTTGTTTTTTTTGGTAGAGGTATTGAAAGTGTTACTCTCAGTCTGATTAAACATCTGTGGCATGTGCTGCATATTACAGCTTGATGTGATTTGGTTTAAGTGTGCATTTTGTGTTAAATGTTAATTGATGACTATAAGCTTCAGTTAATTGGTTTACTTTAGTCTTGTGGTTTGTAGAAAATAAAGAAGCAAACTTTGGACATTTAATTACATTTTGGGAAAGATGAAAATTGGCAATTAGATTTTTGGATTTTTAACATAATGTTTCTTCTTTCCTGGGCTCTAGAGCTAATCTATAAGGAGGTAATGGACTGGGAGGAGAGGAATAAGAATGGTGTTCTAAAGGAGGAATGCTTAGGTGAGTTGCTGTAGCCCTCAATGTCAAATTGTGTTTGCTTTACCTATGATGTATGTCTACCATCTAGTATCTGACTGAAATTTTTTTACCCTGCCTTCTACAGTTGATGGTGTGGTGAACAGCAGTGCCACAGCTTCTCAATCGTCTTCCATTAATGATATTTCCTCCATGTCCACTGAGCAGACACTGGCTTCTGACACAGACAGTTCCTGCATTGATGCCCTTGTTGGGGGACTAGAAGAGTGACAGTGAGCCTCTCCACCCCATAACTGTGTTTTTCTCTTTTCACTATCATCTCTCTTGCCTCATCTCACCCACATTTTTTCAGATAGCAGTGTGGACCATGATTTGGTCCAGACTGTGAAGTTTGTGGTGCTGTTCTTGATTGAATTCTTTCACTTTTCTCACCTTCAAGAGGTGAGGAAAGGTGAATGGCTGGTTTCTTTGCTTTGTGGTCTCAAAGGTTTTACATTTACACTGCTTGACTAGTAAAACGCTGAGCGTATTGGTAGATGTATTCCATCATGGTATGTGGAGTTTATAGATGCTTGTTCCAGTCATTTATAGATATTTGTAGGGCTTCTTTTCTCTAAAGGAGGAAGGTGCACTAATGAAATTAAATGGCCATGTCGAGAGTTGGAAAAAGTATTATAGCACTCAGGTGGGTCACATTTAAAACATTAAAAACTCAAAACTTTACAAAGTGGCATGTAGTCTGCTTTTACATTTGCCCTTCACAATATTTTAATTGCTTCCTCTGAGTTTGAATGAGTAGGGCCTCATAGGTTTATAATTATATTCTTGCTAGCACTAAAATGCTATTTTAGCTAGAAATACTATAATTATTTAGAATTATAATTACTTCAGATTTTCAGTAAAGGTGGTAAAATGGGTAGTCCTAAAATCTCTTTTGTTCTCTGTTACCTCTTTCTCCATCTGTGCCATGTAGCTGATATTGCCTTTCATGTCATCAGCCAAAAGAAGCACACACACACTTGTGTAATATCCTAATTAATAGCAAGTACTCCCCTCCAGAAAACATGAGTTCTCAGTGCTCTCTTTAAAGTATCGATGCATGTTACTTACCTTGAACACTTAAACAATATGACTACAGATTCTCTGCATATGCCTGAATACACCTATACAAAATGGTAGTGCCTCCCTCTGTATATAGACATAGTACACCTTGTCTTTAAACAGAGAACTCAATGATGCATCTCACTCATATAGGGTGTAGCCATGTATATACATATATAGATTTTGTGTAATTGTCTGTTTTTTCCTTTTTTGTGTTGTTGAATCCTGATTTTACAACATCTCTAAATATGCTTTAGCACAAGTATAACATACTTTATTACCAATATTTGACAATTGGATTTATTACATTAGAAGAAAAAATCTGCCGCACAGAAAAAAGTAAAAGTGTAAAATGTACGTTGACAACAAACGATACAACTGTGGAAGCAGTGCACAAACCTCCTGTTCCATATCATTCCAAAAAGAAATAGTAGAATTATGGTGTACATTAACAGTTTGTGAAGATGATAAAACTTGCTGCCTGATGTGAAAGCTAACTATTGCCTTTTTTATTTTCTCAAACATGGAAAATAACCATGAGAATGTACGAATCATATTTCTGTTTTTGTGAAAGACTTGTCAAGTTTTCCCTGCTGAAGATCAGTTCCCTTTCACCGAAACAAAAAGGATAATCTCTCATTTTTTATTTTTACTCTTGTACATCAAAGGAGAGTCCCATTCATTTGTGTATATTTTGCATTTGTTGAATGTTTAGTCTTTTGACCTTTTAGCACAACCATGTGGTACACTTTTAAGTAAGCCGGTTTTAAATGCATCTCTAAATATCCAGATTTTTTTCTTCTCCCATCATCCTGAGATAAGATAAGGACCAGGACATGACATGGTCTCTGTGCTGAGACTTAAAATATGAACAGAACTCTGGCACGAACTCTGGCACACATTGGCCTTATATATATATATATATATATATATATATATATATATATATATATATATATATATATATATATATATATATATAATGAACATCTGCTACACTTCCTAGATCTAAATGATTCGAAGCTTCACAAATTGTCTCATTTTGAGATGGACTGGCTCCACAGGTGTGTCTGTTATAGGCTTCCTCTGATGGACACTGCAGGCTCTATGTGACCCTTCACTGAATGACAGGAGTGTGGCGTCAGCATCATAACTGTTCATCATGCCTTAAGCTATTTATCATTTCTGCACTAGCCTGGTCCAGCAAGAAGCATTTAAAGAAGAAACTTCATGTGGATTAGCAGAAACCATTCAGGCCTCATTGTAAACTCTTGCAGAGTTACTTCCTCATTTGTATTCATTTCTTTTGAATTGCTGTAAAAACACCACTTTTGCCTCCTAGCATCAATATGAGACATGTAGGTGTGCATGACTTCACTAGGTGCTTCTTTTCATAATAGTAGCACAGTAATACTGTACAATAGTGCATTGTGTTTTTTTCCTCCACTGGTTTTCCTGTTTTTAGTAAAATCTGAATTTTATGAACATCCAGTTAGGTAATGAATAAAAGGGGATTTTAAAGGTTTTAAATCCCTTTAA
The DNA here is from genome assembly GCA_036984385.1 of Crenuchus spilurus. Lineage (NCBI taxonomy): Eukaryota > Metazoa > Chordata > Actinopteri > Characiformes > Crenuchidae > Crenuchus > Crenuchus spilurus. The sequence goes on along the minus strand of BRDA01001244.1, from coordinate 11,321 downwards.
GAGTGCAGAACAAAGTGGCTGTAAACTTTCTCAAGGGCTTTCTATTTCTTTTGGTGTACTGTTACCCTTGTTGGAGAAGGGTGAATGTCTGTATGACTGTCACTTTGGCAATCTGTATTGGTAGACATGGAACCAGTAAATTATTTGATTAGATTTTTTAGTTGTTAGTTTTCACCTATTTGCATTTAGTATCACTTTCCCCAGTAGCAATTCAACTTCAAGACATATCTACATGTTCATAAACCCATGGATTAATTTTGTTCAAAACCTGAAAAGTTAGTATCATAACTGCTCTGTACAAGTACATCTGTATTGCTTTAGTCTGGTGTGTATTGTTGTGTCATGTATGAATGCGCTCTAGGTGGGCTGTTGAGAGTGAAAACTCTGAGCTCCTGTCATTACAATCTTGTCTGTAACATATGCAAAATCTCAACAGGATCCTGTATGGGAGAAAAAAAAATCTGCAACTGGCCAAATAAAAAGCTTAAAATTGTGTTACTTCTAAAATTCTTACATTTTATTTCTGTAAAAAATGTATATTAGTACAGTATATGTGTTCATGTCTATAATATGGTTTGTGCATTTGTGTTTAATATAGTTATTTTTCAGTGTAATTTTCACCCAATGTTAATTATAGACTCTGTACATGAATCATACATCAAATCTAAATATGTTCTCATTAGTTTATGAGACCGTTAATTGCCTTGCATAATTTATTAAATCCATGCTTGCTAGACAGTGATTCCCCTACGTTAGGTTCATTTCATTGTCTCAGAATAAAAAAAGCCATCTTTATGACCATCCACTGTTCCACAAAGGACATGCTGTTCTGGATATTTCGGCTCTTTTTGCAGTTGGACTGCTTGTACCTGACACACTGGTGCCACTTTTGCCTAAGGGATTTTGTAGACTTTCATTGTATATTCTTGGAAGGGATTACCAGTATGAGACAGAAGTTTGGAGACATTATTTCAAGTTTTATACTGGAAATTTGTGTCAAAGACAAATATAAATGGCTCTGATCCAAAGAGGCAAACGTTTATAAGACCTCTGAATATGTCCTATGTTAATTGGTACTTGCCATTTCTGCTTGTGGAAACCTCAAGCCTTGACACCTTAGAAATGCTCTAACCTAGTTGTCTGGGTAAGATGTCTGGTCACAGTGGCTCCAGGTTGCCTACTGGAATGTTTTCTCCAGCATCCAACAAGTTGTCTAGGAGAATTGTACAGCCATCTCTTACCATCTAATTGTCCCAGGCCAGTGAGTAGAAAAGGACAACATTTCTTTAAATTATATTGAATATTATATTGTTCCACTATTATTGATAAAGTTGCTTCTTGGAACCACTGGTGATTCCACACTTACATTCCACACACTTATAACTGAAGAATAATTCAACTGGTTTGTATTGTTTTTAATGTAGTTACTTGATGATACTCCTTGTAATAAAAGTCAGGAACTTAAGAGGTTAAAAATACCCTTCATATGAGTGGTTGTGTCCAAACAGGCTGACATGTCTAATGTAGGACATTGATTGATGGTGGTACTCGGGAGTTTCAGAAGCTTTGAATGATGCGCTCAGTTTTGCGGGCTTCTGAGTTTAGTTCTCCAAAGGTGTGGAAAAACTGCTCCATCTCTCTCTGCAATGCTGTGTTTCGCCGATCTGCATCTGCTCGTGCTCTCTCCACATTTCTCATTTTAATCTCTGCTGCGCTGACCCACCTCCGCTGCTGCTCCAAAGAAGCTCGCAGTCCCACAACCTGCCCCTGGAGGGCCTCATTTCGCTGTGCCAACCTGGTGACAAAGTGTATTCAGTGTAAACATCCAGATTTTTTAAAAATGTTTGCCTAGCCAACTGTATTTTATTCAACATAAAAAATGCATTTTTTTTTTTCAACAGTTCTGCTCATTCAAAAACACAGTATATGTTGAGCCTTCCACTCTTAAGATTTGATCTCCAGTTGAGAGATATACCACATTTTAATCTAAATACATACATGATAATGTTTTTGTTGCCTGATTAAATCTTAAGCTGGCCATGAAGTATTTAAGTATGTGAAACCAATGAAAATGCATTATTCAAAGTCAAAGTGCACAGGTACATAATTCTGCTTAATATTGCCCATCTGAACATGTTTGAGACTTGCATGAAAACACTTACCTGTTGATCTTGGCCTCATACTCTGTTTTCTGCCTCGCCATTTGTTGCCGGAGACCAGCCAGAAGGCACTGCATTGCATGTGAGGCAGCAGGGGCTTGTGGGTCTCCATTTGGAAGAAAGACCTCACTGCTACCTGTGCTGAGAGGAGCATCCGTTGGGGCAGAGGAGGAAGCAGTTGAGTTGGGGTGTAGATCTCTGTCCCCAGGGTCTGTCCTAAAAGAAGAAAAATGTACAGCGCTGTTGCATGGGCTTGTGGTTCGATCCCTGCTGCTTCCCCCATCCATGGGCAAGATCTCGCAAGATGACCAAGAGCTGCTGCTGTCAGCCATGCTGGGGGATGCTTCCAACTCCTTCATTCCATTGGCCATCACCCCATCTTCCACAAGTCCTTGTTCTTGCTCCTCAGTGCCCAGGTTGTCATATACAGACAAGGTACTGTCCTGAGCTTCACTGCTTCCACCACTGTCCCCAAGGACTCTCTCAGTCCCCCAGTCAGTTTGTTCCTGACTAGGCCAGCTACAAGGCTGCACACAGCCATCCCCACCTTCTGCAACTGCAGTCATAGAGGAGGATGTAGAGGGTGATGCTGTTGTACAAGGGACAATTCCTGTGCCAGGAGACTCTTGTGCAGAAAGAGATAAGCTGTGGTTCTCATAAAACAGAGCTGAGCCTGGCTGAGTAGAAGCCTCAGGCTGCCACTGTTGAGTCTCAGATAGAAGTCGTTGGGTGCGAATATTTTGGTAAGATGCTGTCCTCTCAGTCATGAGTGGTAGGGACAGCTTCCGTGAGCATTGCATAGAGGGGTGAGCTAGTTCAGGCAGTTGTTGGACACTTGGTCCAACCGGAGGCTCACTTGGATGCTCAGATGGTTCAGAGTACACCCATTCCACCTGACTGCGCTGTCTATGTATAGGAATGAAGGGTTGTGCGGAGGTGCCTGGAGTGTTGCACTGGTTGACTTTTGAGAAAAGCATAGGGTGCTCTCTTATCAGCTCAGACATCAGATGCTGCACTACTGTCGCCCCTGGAAGGAGAAAAAGCACACCTCTATATCTGATCTTTTTTTGCTCCATGAATGTTGTTTTACAAAGCTAATTCCACAGAACTTTACCACCTATCCTGTTGTATATACTTGATTTTAGGTTTCTTATATTGATTGTGACCCAATATTACATGTATGTGAGTGGCAAAAGTGTGTGAATCATTGCTTACAATATCTGACGTGCGCAAGATTGTTGTTCAGTGACTCATGAAGTTACCTTGGGTTGCATTATGACCTCATGGACTGTTACATGCAGTAATATTTGTTTCATTTGTTTATCTATTTTTAGGACATTAAGTTTTAGTTCAAATTTATGCAGACATGTAGAAAATTCTATAGGATTCGCAAACTTTCAAGCGCCGCTGCACTAATCTCAAACGTGTACTCACCTCCAATAATACTCTCGGGGTCTTCAGCTTTGGGCCGGAGGATATTTGGCCCAAAAACAGTTGCTAGGTTCTGGATACTCATTTTGTTGGTGCTAGAATAAGACTGGACCTCATTTAAGAACCTGCAACAGTATACATATATATACTTATCATACAGTTGTTCTGATGGCACTCATCACACTATATAGACCCTGTACTTACTGGCAGATGTATTTCAGCAGGTTAAAGTTGGCTACAGGTAGTTGTAGAAGAAGGTTTCTCAATTCCAGCAGTCCCTAAAGCCAGAAAAATGTTATAAAGATGGATTTTCTCATAGTAGTTCAAGTATTCCAACAATGGGTACATTTTGTGGCTGTAGACAAGAGAGATGAATGAAGCCCTTGGGGCTGTTGGGACTAAAAATAAAATTCCACACTGTAACTGCAGCTTAATATCCTTGCTTGTAGCAGTTCTGTGTAACATGGAAGGGGGGTTACTGAAAACAGAGGCATCTTCTTACCTTGGCCTAGTTCTAATCCCTGCCAACAATTATTCAACATGCATGTCTCATTTCATCTACCGCTGAGCCTTCCAGCAAATGACGGCAAAATATTAAGAGCATTTTAATATATACAGTCATATCACAATATTATGACCATCCCTGGTTTGGAATGAATTCAACCCAGCATGTCACAGATACCACGTGACAAAGCACACCAGTCAGTTGTAGCAGAATGCAAAACTTTCATCACGAGCAAAGAACATAATTTCACTGGTGTTCAAAAGGCCATTATAATAGGGCAATGGGTGGCAGCACCTTGGAAACCGCTAGCTTACCCAGCAACCCACCAAGGTCAGTTGACGTTAATTTTTGGATGAATGTTGGTCATGACATCATATGACAACATTTTTACATCAGAATAACGTCTAATAACGTCCTGTGCCTCCTGGGTAGTGATATGTTTGAGTCACTGTAGTGAAGGTGTACCAAGAGTGGAGTTCTTGTACATTGAGTGCCTCCCAAATACATGACAGTGGTGCCCCATGGGTCAATGATGCTAGAGGGAACGACGAGTGGTACAGGGCATTCAGAGTGCCACAGTGGACCAGTTATCCTCTGTGAACACCGGAGCAACAAGGAAAGTGTCAGAGGTCACCACTGAGCAAACAAGCCAAGAGGTGTTTTTTCCCACTGTAGGTAGTCATTAAATTCTGATATGACTGAATACTTCAGGTGCATACATTTATACCATTTGGAGTAAGACTGTATGCTGGATGATGTAACCTAATGCAATCTGCTGTGGTGGATGTGCTAGTTACCTGCTCCCTGTCTGAAGGGATCTTCTTGCCACAAATGAGAAACTCTTGGTAACGGGAGAAGGGCACCAGTGGTTCAGGAAGCTCCCTGAGATACAGCTTCAGTAGAGACGCCACTGTGTGGACATCTGTGCTGCTGGGATAGCAAAACACAGTACTCAGCTGATAGCTTTTTTTTTCCCTTTTTACCAATTTCTCTGCCATTTGTCTTTTTTTCCTCAAAAGGTCTTTGATCTTTTGGTATGGTATGCTGTGAATGATGCATCTGACACCTGATATGACTGGAATGACATGTCCAAAAAACGTACATAATGGATGTTCTTTGTGTGCTGCTAGCACTTACCTGTCAAATGAGGGTTTTTCACCAGCATCAAAGGCCTCCTGCAATTCTTTGACCAGTGTAGCCTGGCCAGGCTGTCTGAAGAGCCCCACCTCAAGCAGTCCTCGTTCCCTAATAAAGTCTGCACACTGCTCTACCACCAGAGGAGCCATGTGATCACCATAGCGCCGCTCATACAGTACTGTCTCCTCTAGCCGCTGTCCAAACACACCTGAGAGAGATACAATTACATTACATTATTCACTATCAGTCAAAAGTTTGGAATCAATAATGATTTAGGGGTATAAGCTGTATAACATCAATAATTAGAATAATATGGATCAGAGTGTCTAAGTGGAATAAGGTCCCGACACTATGATCAGAGGATCGCAAGTTTGATTCCCGGGCATGCCGTTTGCAGTCAACAGCCGGGGCCTGAGAGAGCAAAATTGGCCATGCTCTTCTCTGGGTGGGTAGATGGCACTTTCTCCCCATTACAACAATTTAATGTCCATGACTCGGGCATCTGCCAGCTGATCCATCAAAGCTGTGGATCTTGCACTTTTCTTCCGAGCATGCTGGCTGCCAGTGACTACGCATCAACAGCAGTTGGAAAAGCGGCGGTGGCTGATGTCACATGCATCGGCGGAGTCGTCAGGGACATTACAAGTGATTGGGAAGGGTTGATTTGTAATGTCCCTGAAAAAATTTTAAAGTCAATATTGCCCCCAATGTATTGGTGAATGGGTGGGTTGATTTGCTACCAATACATTGGGGGCAATATTGACTTTAAAATTTTTGAACTAGAATAATAACCCAGATGTTATTAAGTGATCACATTTTTTCAAAGCATGTAAGTTAATATACAATTGTAAACTTACCATTTTTTTTTTATAAAACATTTAGAAAGGCACTTCTTTTGGTATGTAGCGTTCAACTACAATGACGCATACACTATATTGGCCATAACATTAAAACCAATATTGCTGATATGTTGTTGGTCCTCAGTGCTCCACCAAAACAGCCGCGACCCACTGAGACATACTCTCTACAAGACTGCTTAAGGTGTCCTGTGGTATCTTGCATCAACAAATTAGCAGATCTTGAAATTCCTGTAAGTGAAGTGGAGCCACCGTGGATAAGAATTGTTGTTCTAGTAGACTGGAACTCATCACTGCTGACTTAGAACATTCCACAAGCCTTGCCAGAGATGCTCTGACCAAAATTATTTGTCAAAGTGGGCACTTGGATATTTTCCAACACATCCAATTTATCCAATCCAACACATTGTGTACAAGAATCGAGTATCCACTCACCATCCATCCCATTTCTCAGTCCTTAACATTCACCATTGTTATGAGTTAATTGTCATTGTTAGTGGTACCACTTGTTAGTGGTAGTAATGTTGTGGCTGTTTGGTTGAAAATTCTTACAGAAATGATCAATATGATTGTGAAGTTCTGAACTGGAGTGTATTACAGTGGTCATTTGACTAGGCATCAAGCTCACAACCTTGCAGGTCAAGTCAAACGATGCTTTAAAGAGCAAAATGTAATGAATATCCTACCGAATAGTGATGCATCTGATCATTGTTGTATATTTGCTCTGCAAAAGCTCTGAAATACTCACGCCTCCTGAAGCTCAGCACTCGTTTAATTTTCCTGTAAGCGGAGTGTGAGAGGTAGCTTCCTGTCCTCTGGACTGCCTGCTTGTTCTCAGGCATCTTCTTCTTGCTAAACAGGAGCTTAAAATCCTAGTGTATCTGGTTGATTCAGTAGTCCAGAAGAGTGCCACTCCGTCCTCACTTAGTCTTCCCTGGATGGCACGTTCTGCCTCCCCCCCCCCACTCGTCTGCTTCTGTTTTTCTCTTGGTCACCTGTGTGCAGGTGAGCGGATATAAGCTCCCGCGCTCTGTCAGTCTTGCAGCTCAGGAGAGGCTGTCAGAGCTGAGGAGAGGCAGCGCTGACCCTCAGGCTCAAGTATGCACTCTAATCAGATATCAGCATTCCAACAGTGACAACAGTCCTCATTCTTCAAGAGAGAAGCCATTGTTCTACAGCATGACCCATGCACATAAGTGCAAATAATCTAATGAACAAAAAAACGTAAGATCATGTGTTCTTTTAGCATTATTTTACATTTTTTAAGTGTAGAAATAAACAGTAAGAAAAACGTTACTTAACTAAATATTTTTTTTGAAAAATGGATGAAATCTTATAGTTCTACAGTGTGTCTTCAATTCCAACTCTTACACCAAGAGCTGCCTTAGTTGTAGTCTTTGTCCAGTCCTCACAGAACGTCCTTAGTGACCACATTGTAGAAGCTTCACCTCTCTGAAGTGACCTCTGACGGAGGTCCAAGGGCAGCCATCAAGTGTTACTCAGTTTTTTCACCTTTTGAAGGACTGTCAGGAGTTTCTTTGCAGGTGCTCGCTGGTGTCCAGGTCACATGCCATGGTCCGCAGAGTGTTTATTTGTCTTTGATGAGATGTTTGGCTGGCATTAATTAAGTGGAGCTTCCAGTGACGTGAATTGGCATCTCCTCATGCTCGCAATCAAATCAGAGCTGCCAAATTTTCCTCCCACAGTCTAGTCCAGGCTGCTCCTCCTTGAATACCTTTGGAATTGCACTCGCTCCCTTTTTTCCACTCCACTGTCACATGATCACAGTCTTGGCCAATGTTTCCAAAGTCAAATTCATTCTCATATTCACTCTTCACTTCCACTCTTCCTCTCTCACTCGCACACCCTTTTATTCTGTCTCTCCCTCCCTCTCTCTCTCTCTCTCTCTCTCTCTTCCTCTCTCTCACACACCCTTTTATTCTGTCTCTCCCTCTCTCCCCCTCTCTCTCTCTTTCACATTCATATATATTTGTCTCTCCCTTCTCTGTCTGTCTTTATTCATTCTTCTGTCTCTCTATCCCTCTTCCTCTTTCTGTATGTCCCTTTTTTCTATTTTCTCTCTCTGTCTCACTCTTGTCTCTCTTGCTTAATATGCCCCCTCTCTCTCTCTCTCTCTCTCTCTCTCTCTCTCTCTCTCTCTCTCTCTCTCTCTCTCTCTCTCACACACACACACACACTTATTCTGTTAGTTTCAATATCTCTCTTCCTCTCTGCATATCCCTCTTTTTCTTTCTTCTTTCTCTTTGTATCTACCTCCTTTTTCTCTTCTTTCTCTCTGTATGTCCCTCTTTTTTCTTCTGTCTCTCCTTCTCTATCACTTTCTCATACTGTATGTCCCTTTTTTGTTCTTTCACTTTATTTCTCTTTTTCTATCTCTATATTCCTTATTCCTCTCCTTATTCCTCTCTCTCTCTCTCTCTCTCTCTCTCTCTCTCTCTCTGTATGTCTTTTTTCTTCTCTCTCTGTCGCTTCTCTCTTTTTCTTTCCCTTCTTCTTTTCTGTTTCTGCTTTCTCTCTGTCTCTCTCAACCCCCCCCCCCTCCCCCCACCCCTGTATCAGGCTACTTCACTGCAGGCTTGTTGGAGCGTGGCCAAGGTGGCGCCGTCTCTTTCTGTCTCTCACTCTATCTCTCTCGTCTCTCCATGAATCATTAACGCTGCACAACACTATCACAGGTTGACTAAAAATAAATGAGCTAAAACATGTTGCCTTTTGCCCACTCATTCGTTTTCTTACAGGCCCTCTCTTTCTGTGTGTTCTCACCCCTCTCCCCACCACACCCAGTCCGTCTACCCCCCACCCCTTTAACCTCACATGGCTGCATGTCTCCAACCATTTTCCATTGGTCCACAGTGGACACACCTCTTTAATTCCTTTTTTAATGTGTGTGTCCAGATTGGTTGAGTTGGGCCTCTGATGACAATCCAGAATAATTCCTGAGACACTGACCTAGCATGTAGAGAACTAGATTGTGTGTGAGTGTGTGTGTGTGTGTGTGTGTGTGTGTGAGAGAGAGAGAGAGAGAGAGAGAGAGAGAGAGAGAGAGAGAGAGAGAGAGAGAGAGAGAGAGAGAGAGAGTGAGTGAGTGAGTGTGTACTAGTTATCTTTTGGAGAAATCTCTATATGCAGGAGCCCCAGGCTGGGTTGGTGTTATGGCTGAGAGGTGATGTGGGGAATTCATTGGGAATGTTAATCTTCTGGGAAATGAGCATCGAGTTCAGCTCAGCGCTAGATCTCTCAGACGGATGTGGACGTATTAGTGTTGCAACTGCTCCTCCAGAACATTACATGCTTAACATGGAACGTTACCTGTTATATAAATAGGAAGCTATCCAAAACTGAACACTTATGACACAGAGACTTTTGTGTCTAAAAGAGCTTTTGTGTTCAGTGTGCAGTTACTATTTTTAATGACAGATACCATAGAAAAGCTTAATCACGCCATTCCATATGCACAATTACTGACTTTTTAAAAGATCACAATGGAAATAAACTACATATATAGTTGGAGACCTAACTATGATCTTAAGAACCCCAATGTAAAAAAGATTAATGGGCCTTTATATAAAAAACTGTGTAATTAATTTTTTTAATTCTGTTGCTGTGTCTACCAAATTGTGCTCTAAAGTTATTGTACTTACCCATGAAAAATGAGTATTATGTAAGAAGTGATATTAGAGGGCCCAGTTACTACAGTGGTGTGAAAAAGTGTTTGCCACCTTCCTGATTTCCTGTTTTTTGCATGTTTGTCACACTTAAATGTTTCGGAACATCAAACCAATTTAAATATTAGTCAAAGACAACACAAGTAAACACAAAATACTATTTTTAAATGAAGGTGTTTATTATTAAGGGGAAAAAAATCAAAACCTACATGGCCCTGTGTGAAAAAGTGATTGCCCCCTAAACCTAATAGTTGGTTGGGCCACCTTTAGCAACAACTGCAACCAAGCATTTGCGATAACTTGCAATGAGTCTTTTACAGCATTGTGGAGGAATTTTGGCCCACTCATCTTTGCAGAATTGTTGTAATTCAGCCACATTGAAGAGTTTTTGAGCATGAACTGCCTTTTTAAGGTCATGCCACAGCATCTCAATAGGATTCAGGTCAGGACTTTGACTAGGCCACTCCAGAGTCTTCATTTTGTTTTTATTCAGCCACTACCAGGTGGACTTGCTGGTGTGTTTTGGATCATTATCCTGCTGCAGAACCCAAGTTCGTTTCATCCCCAGGTCATGAACAGATGGTCGGACATTCTCCTTCAGGATCTTGTGGTAGACAGCAGAATTCATAGTTCCATTTATCATAGCAAGTCTTCCAGGTCCTGACGCAGCAGAACAGCCCCAGACCATCACACTACCACCACCATACTTTACTGTTGGTGTAATGTTCTTTTTCTGAAATGCAGTGTTTCTTTTACGTCAGATGTAATGGGACACACACCTTCCAAAGAGTTAAAATTTTGTCTCAGTGGTCCACAGAATGTTTTCCCAAAAGTCTAAGGGATCATCAAGATGTGTTCTGGAAAAGTTGAGACGAGCTTTAATGTTCTTTTTGCTCGGCAGTGGTTTTCGTCCAGGAACTCTGCCATGCAGGCCATTTTTGCCCAGTCTCTTTCTGATGGTGGAGGCATGAACACTGACCTTAACTAAGGCAAGTGAGGCATGCAGTTCTTTGAATATTGTTGTGGGGTCTTTTGTGACCTCTTGGATGAGTCGTTGCTACGCTCTTACAGTAATTTTGGGTGGCTGACCACTCCTGGGAAGGTTCACCACTGTTCCATGTCTTTGCCATTTGTGGATAATGGCTCTCACTGTGATTTGCTGGATTCCCAAAGCTTTGGAAATGGCTTTATAACCCTTTCCAGACTGATAGATCTCAATTACCTTCTTTCTCAATTGTTCCTGAATTTCTTTGGATCTTGGAATGATGTGTAGCTTTTAAGGATCTTTTGGTGGACTTCACTTTGTCAGGCAGGTCCTATTTAAGTGATGTCTTGATTGAGAACAGGTGTGGCAATAATCAGGACTGGGTGTGGCTAAAGACAATGTACTCAGGTGTGAGAAATCACAGTTATGTCTTAACAAGGGGGGCAATCACTTTTTCACACAGGGCCATGTACAGTGAGGAAAATAAGTATTTGAACACCCTGCGAATTTGCAAGTTCTCCCACTTAGAAATCATGGAGGGGTCTGAAATTTTCATCTTAG
>BRDA01001243.1:0-17738 GCA_036984385.1 Crenuchus spilurus | reverse complement strand
TGTCAAAGGCAACCCTCACATATTTAGTTTAGTATTTTTAATAGTCAGTTAAAAGGAGCAATAAATATTAGTATTTGAAATCAAATGTTCAGTAATAAATAGCAACTTTAAAATCAATTCATTTGGTTAAAGTTCATTTATTGGGAAATTAAAATGTAAGGTGGACTTATCTTTTGGTTCCGCATGTTATGCTGTTGTTACTGGGGTAAAATTGAAGGGTGCACTTAGGGCGCCACACAGGACGTTTATGTCTACAAGAGACTAGTTATAAGAAGTTTCCCCAGAAGATAAAAGTTTTCTTGTGTTTGGAAGGCTGTATTAGAACGTCTTTATTCCTCTGGAGTTAATGTGGCCAATGAGGTACAGTTTTTGGTTTATTTACATTTTATTTTATGTAAATCCTTTGTATTCGCCGTGAGCTAATTTAGGTTGTGTTTTCCTTTCTTAGTTCTGACGGCATTTTGGGGGCATCGATAAGGCATGTAAAGACGTGTTGTCCACAATAAATGTCTGTTGAAACCAAAAAACGACGTTGAGCCTTGATTAAAACTCGAGAGGAGTAACAGTCAGAACTCAGCCTGCTTCGTGCTGGAGAAGGCCAGAGAGGGGTCGGAGTCTGCTGCATCTGCGGAGCCGGCAACGAGCAGCTCGTTAAGCGGTGACGTCGCTCGCTATCGTTTGCATGCACGGACTACCCAAACTAGAGGCAGCCAGTGTCCTGGAGTTCAGCGTGGTTAATCTGCCACCATGTAACACATTTAGAATAAGTTAAATGTGAAGAGGTGAATTAAAGGGACTCTGTAAGTGCTTAAAGGGGTAACCTTCTGTGGTAAAAACACACGTTTATAAGTTAGGAAATTGTTTGATACGATTGTGATTGAAGTCAGTTCCTTTTTTTTTTGCTAATTATGTTACTACTAAATGTTCTCAACTGGGATATAAAACTGTTATAAAATAACTGATAAACACTAATGTTACCATATTATTAATGATGTCACGCAGGCTCACGAAAGGAACACAGATGCATGCAGGTATCCAAAATACATCTTTATTATGATCCTAACTGGATACTGAAACAATGGGAATAACCAGGATAAACATAAGATAAACACAATATGCCAAAGAGGTTAACTAGATTATCATACTAGAACTTAGATAATCACATTAGGATGCAGATAATCATAACAGGACTCAGATAATCACAACAAAGCTCAGATAAGTTAAACAGAACTCATAACTACTAGGTAAATCAGAATACATCACAATATAATTCAGGAAAGCACAAGAGATCATATGAAAGAACCATCTGTCTCAGAAACTCACAAGATAACCATAGGTTATTAAAGGTACAGGAAATGCTAAAGGCTAAAGCTAAACAAAGGACTAGAAAGGAGAAGGGATTGGAAAACATAACCTGGAAACGTAGGATGGCTGCATGAAAGGGTACAGAGTACCACTATACTGAGCAACGTGAAAGAGCAGGAATCTGGCTTAAATAGTAGTGGAGTGAAATGACTGATGTGAAACAGGTTAAGAGTCTAGAGTGAGCTGGGAAGGGCCGAAAAGGATTATGGGAAATGTAGTCTAGAAGATGAGTGAAAGATGCAGGGTAAATCAGGAGAGTGTTTATAAAATGTCTATAAAATTATTTAACAAGGCAGAATATTTTTGTTAACAGAATATAGATCTGTTTTGTGGATATTATGTACACATGCAGTGAGAAAGTGAATATCTTACAGATTCTCCAATTTAAACTGTTAATTCATGAACATCTGAATCCAGCCCAGTTTATTATCATCCAGGTTCAGTTCTGTCAAATCTGAGGAGTTTGAGCTGAGAGCTCAGGTGACATATACACAGCTTTTCTATCTGAGCTTACAATTATAAAGTCTGAGAGAGAGGAATGACAAATACAGGAAAAACTAATAGAGGAACAATCAAGCTTGCTCTCTCAAAATATTGCAGTCCTGTTGTTATAAAACGTTTCTATCAGACCTTCAGATTACATTTTTCAGATGTTGCATGTTGAAAACTTTACGTTGTCTGGCAGTCCTTCTGATCACCCTAGAGGTATTGAAGCCTTTCAAATGACATTCATATAACAGATCATCAGGAAATAAAACCTGTTGGTTCTTTAAGCAAACAGAATACAGTATATGGTGGCTCTGAGGTTCATTTTTAGTGTATGGCCTTAATGTTCTCATTTCACATCAAAACTGTAAGCTTTAGAAACAAATTTCCTGGCAATTAATGCGGTTTTAGAAGGTTTTTATTTATGCAATATATAAATAAAGTTGGTACACATCCTAAAGCAAACACAGACAAGAAAATTGTAACTTAATTTACTAATATGTCTGAAGATACATTTAATATACACAGAATAGGAACTTACCATTCACACAGTATTACGGCACTGTAAAACACCTCCCTCAGGTGTAGAGGATGCGATTTGACTCAGACATACACTGATCTTTTTCATCATATAAATACATACAGTATTAATAAAAAACACTGATTCTCTCTGTAATGCTAATTTAACCATTAAGCTTATTACATTACTTTGTCAGAAATAAAGGTTCTGCACAGGAACAAAGACTTTTCATATAGGACCTGTACCACTGACAGTTTATTGTAAGTTGTCATTGCACTTGTGTTCTGTGCTGCACCTGGTCCTGGAGGAACATTGTTTTGTTTCATTACGTACTGTACTGTATACAACTGAAATGACAACTCTTCAACTCTTGATATAAAAGACAAAAGTGAACTTTTAATAACTAAATCTTCTAAATGAACAGCCAACAAAATCATTAACTTCAAAGTTGTATGAAACCTACTAGCCCTAATTCAGTTTCTAATGAATTTATGATTAGGTACAACCTGAAAACAAGAAAATAATAATAAATTACAATGTTAACACTTGTAGAAGTGCTTAATGAATGACTGGATGGATCCCAAGGTTTGTCACTGGATAGCACTGCAAATGTACTGCCCACACTTCAGCTGAATGTGCAGTTAGAACTACAGCCCTGAGGCTGTCATTACATCACCAATTTTGAACACTGGGCTTACATTTTTAAACAGTTTTGAATTTTAAAAGAATAATTATGGCGCTAAAGTAGTTTTGAGATCTGGTAGGAATAAATAAGACTGAATAATCAGCACTGTCTAGTGTAATGTCTGCTTGGCTCAGTGGGTAGTTATTGTGTCCTACTGAGGGTATGAAATTGGACATTTTCATATTTGCAAATTAAACTGCAAAAAAAACCAACTGTCAAATAAATTTAGTCAACAGATTATAAAAGGTGCTAAAAACTAAACTTGTCGTCAAAAATTAACAGCAACCACCATTACTTAATATTCATAAACTGTCATTTACAACACAGTTGAAGGGTTTCAAATATACTGTTTTGGGCATTTTAGAGAAATAATACAGTAGACCGAGTAATGCTGCTGTTACTATGGGTTCAAGCTGTGGCCTCTGCCCTTACACATTGCATTGCCTACACAACACATTGTCTTAATATAATCTTCTCATGAGTTCTGCATTGAAGTGAAATTTTATGTACTTTTTTATAATAAACAGATAAAACAATATTATATCCATACTGCAGAGTAGGGCTGCAGCTATCGTTTATTTTAGTAATCGAGTACTCTACTGAAAATTCACAACATACATTTCCAAATTGCAAACAAATAGAAATAAATAAAACAAAATAGAATGACCACAAGTAAAAAACAAATTAAAGTACTTTCAACTTAAGATTTCTTGTAAGTATCAAAAATAAAGGGCAATAATAAATAAAAAAGGCATAAGCATTGGCTTTATGTTGTGCATCTTAGGTTCTGAACATCTGAACAGGAACAGGTCCATGCACGAACAGTTTCACACATTTCTGCTGCGAGTGCTTTAAACCAATAGCTCCAGGAGAATCAAGGAAAAGGCCTCCGTGTGTGTGTTTGTCTTCCTTTTAAAGGAGCATTTGATTACAACGCAGGAACGTGAGCATCTCAACATGCTCAGGACTTAGGCTTGCCATTTTTTTTAAAGCAATATTTCCTGCAGCTGAAAACAGACGCTCTGGTGGCGTGGATGTAGCTGGAATACACAGCAGAAACCTTGCCAGTTCTGCCAGTGTTGGATAGCGCGCTGCGTTATTTTCCTATTGTCGTTTTCTTCTCGCACGTTGTCGCTCTTTTCCCTTGTCGCTTCCATATTCCTGCTTCTCAACTAAAAATCTACGTGCCTCTTCCTTCCTGTGCGTGGGTGACATAAGCATGGTGTGCCACATTAAAAGTCGTCAGTGCGAAATACCGTGCTGAGTTTTAAAATTAAATAAACGATTACTCGAGGCACAGAAAATTACTTGATCATTTTTTTAATCCAGTAACTTGAATTACTCGAGTAATCATTTCACCCCTACTGCAGAGTTCATGTATTTAAAAAAAAATTAGCCCATATTTAAAATGCTTTGTCCCAGAATGTCATATGTACTTCAGGTTTTTTTTACTTGTTGCATTTTTCTCTGAAGTCTATATTGAGCATCCATTCATGCAGTGAGTTCCACAAAGTCATTTAATCACTACTGTCTGCCACTGAATGTGGCTCTTTGTTTATCCAGTGTTGTGTACAGGGGATGTGAGGTACTGTTCAAATTGGCTAACAGCGTTGTTTAAAGGCAGTTCTGCCATAACCTACAGGGAGGTTGTGTTTATACTGTTGCCCTACCACACAAAAGCAAAGAATACAGCACTCACTACAACAGACTGGTAGAACATCAATAGGAGTTAAGTGCACAAAACAAAAGGACTCAGCCTCCTCAGGAAGTACAGATGATCTTGACCTTTCTTTTACATCACAATTCGCATCTAGTTTGTCCAAGTTCACATTGAATGTGCCTGTACCTCCAAGCACTTCCACATTTACACCATCCACAGTAACTGGTGACAATGCAGGTTTGGATAATTTCAGTACATGATGTTCATTGTGAAGACATTGTGGGTAGTAGGTATGAGGTGTTTGCTGCAGACAGTGGTTGTTGGTGGTCACAGGGTTGAATAGCTGTGGTAGATGAAGGAGCAGCTATGTGTGGTCCATGGCATTGTTTTTAGGTATGTTAATCTGTGTATCAGACATATACAGTGGAAAAAGAGGATAGAACTGATACTCATTTGTCCATTCAAACTTACCAACTGCTTGTTTGGGCCACTTTGGTCAAAAGTCTTTACTACAGCACATTCAATACTGTATGAATTCACTTGTGTACTACTAGGTGACTCTTCCAATTAACATTCTTCCATTCAGTTGGATCCAGTTTTTCTTCAGTGTGAATATCTCGGTGTTTTAAAAGATTACGGTTTTGACTGAAAAATACTCCACACTTTGAACAGACATACCATCTCACTCCTGTGTAAATATGCTAGTTTTGCTGGAGACTACTCTGGTGATTAAAATTCTTCTCACACGCAGAAGTCATATGGTTTTACTCCTGTGTGCATACGCTGGTTTTGTCAGAGATTATTCTGTACAGTAAATCTCATTCCACACTCTGAACACAGATATGGTTTCTCTCCAGTGTGAATACGCTGATGTTTCATGAGATCGCTGTTTTGATTGAAACTCTGCCTACACTGAATAGCAATATAGTTTCACTCCTGTGTAAATTGGGGTTGCAGCAGTAAGTGGTTTCATGGTATACCACGTTATTAAAAGGTACAATTATACCATGGGCATTTGCTTATTACTCGTACTAAAGAAAAAAAAATCTAGACAGCTGAGAATCTCACATTGCGACAGATTTAACCAGCCTACATCCCCCTGATTTTTTTTTTTTTTTTTTTACTAAAATCAGCAGCATGGGACTACTTTGGATGCCCGTAAAACAGACGTGAGGATGGGTATATAACATTTACAAAATTTGTGGACATAAAGTGGATGTGCATTTCCTTAAGGCCCTTTCACTCTCATTTAGACTGTTCCAGACTTAATATGAAAGACAGCAATAATTTATGTGCATTTATTTTCTAAAATTCAACATGCCCTCAAATTGCTGCATCATAACCTTAATAAGGTTTAATAAGAAAATTAAAATAAGGAATGAATGCTGCAATAAAAAACTAATTTCAGGAAAACAGTTACAGAATGCTCTGGCACTTTTTCTCACATTTTTGTTTACTAAGATAACCTATTTTTTCTTTCTACAGACACAAAATCCATTTTTATGTTAAGATTAAACTTTTTCCTCCTAATATTGCAGTTTTTGCATAAACAGGAAGAGTAGTTTATTTTTAAGAGACATTTTATACATGACTGTCATTAAAGATGGTTCAACATTTTAACAAATAATAATAGTTTGTTTAACAAAAAATCTTTTGTTGTCATTGTAATGTAAAAAAAAAAAAAAAGTAATACGGTGATACCCTGACACGGCATTATTTTCTAAGACAGTTATCATAATGTGAAAATCTCATACAGTTGCAACCCTAGTGTGAATACGCTGGTGTCGTTGTAGATGACTCTGATGATTAAAACTCTTCCCGCAGTCTAAACAGTGATATGGTTTCTCTCCTGTGTGAATAAGCTGGTGTTGTTGGAGATGACTATGACGAATAAAACTCTTCCCACAGTCTGAACAATAATACGGTTTCTCTCCTGTGTGGATACGCTGATGTCGTTGGAGATGATTATGACGAATAAAACTCTTCCCACAGTCTGAACAATAATACGGTTTCTCTCCTGTGTGAATACGCTGATGTTCTTTGAGTTGACTATGACAAATAAAACTCTTCCCACACTCTGAACAGTAATACGGTTTCTCTCCTGTGTGAATACGCTGGTGTCTTTGTAGATGACTCTGATGATTAAAACTCTTCCCGCAGTCTAAACAGTTATACGGTTTTTCTCCTGTGTGAATACGCAGATGTTGCTGGAAATTACTCTGATGATTAAAACTCTTCCCACAGTCTAAACAGCGATATGGTCTCTCTCCTGTGTGAATACGTTGGTGACGTTGTAGATGACCCTGATGATTAAAACTCTTCCCACAGTCTGAACAATAATACGGTTTCTCTCCTGTGTGGATACGCTGGTGTTGTTGGAGATGACCCTGATGATTAAAACTCTTCCCACAGTCTGAACAGTCATACGGTTTCTCTCCTGTGTGGATACGCTGGTGTTGTTGGAGAAGACTATGATAAACAAAACTCTTCCCACAGTCTGAACAGTGATACGGTTTCATTCCTGTGTGAATGCGCTGATGTCTCTGGAGACTGCTCTGTTGATTAAAACTCTTCCCACACTCTGAACACTGATGACTGCCAGGTATTTCTGGGTTTTCCTGCATTTGTCTGTGAGATGTATCAGAATTGAGAACATCAGATGAATTTTGAGTATCAGAAGTTATTCTGGATGCCACATTCTCTTCTTTTACTTCTACTGATTTCAGCATGGCAATGTATTCCTTTTGGTAGTATCTCCTGAGGTCTTAACTCACACCCTGACCAGGGGAATACATGTAGCAGGATCTTGTTAATTCCTACTGGACATAAAGAAAAAAATATATAATTTAAATAGAAGATTGACGTACACAGTTTGGTCACTGGCTAGATTTTTAAGCAGATATTTTTGAAGGCAACAGAACTTCAAATATCAAAGGTGATACTACCCAACATGCTTTCATTACACTTGGGAAAACAGCATTGTTAGTGCTCAGACCTAATGAACATTACTAATATTATTATTATTTTCAAGGCACCCAAAGACACCTTACATGTAAGATTTAAAAAACAAAGAAATAAAACTGCATACAAAACAAGGTTTATGAAACAGCACACAGAAAATTTCAATCATAATGCGAGATAAATTGTTAAAATATTTAACAACAGAGAAGAGTCAATTCTGATAGGCCTGTTTAAAGAGATATGTTCTCTTAGGTGGGATTTCAAAGTAGAAAGAGTGAATTTGACACAAGTATTGAGGCAGAGTTCCAAAAGCGTGGAGCAGTATAGCTAAAGGCTCTAGCACCCATGGGGATGAAACAAATTCGGGGTATAGAGAGAAGCAAAGAAAAGGAAGATCTTATAGTACGAGAGGGTGTATAGGAGGAGCTAAACTTTAAAGAGCCTAGAATGTAAGAAGCAGGATTTTGTAGTCTTAACAAGACTTAACAAGGAGCCAGTGAAGCTGCTGGAGAACAGGAGTAATGTGATCCAGTGCGAGGTTGAAGGCAACACTACCATGTTTTCGATAGTAAGAGTAAAGTGTAATATTTGGCAAGAGTGGATTTTGTAAGAAATAAGAAGCACCTCAGTTTTTCACTGTTTAGTTTCACTTGTAATTTCTAGCAAACAGTCAGAGGAAGCAAACAGAGTACATGAAGGAAGAGCAGAATTGAGCTTGTTGGAAATATAGAGGTGGGTGTTATGTGCATAACAATGAAGTTGAATATGGAATTTCTCAAAAAACTTGGCCCAGAGGTAAGAAATAGATAATAATAAGAAGAGACAGAACACTGAATTATTCATTAATAATGTTATAACTGTTTATACATCTCAGTAGTGTTAGTGGTCAGACCTAATGAACATTAATAACGTTATAACTTTAAATCTCTCAGTAGTGTTAGTGCTCAGAGCTAATGAACTTTAATGTTATAACTGTTTAAACTTCTCAGCAGTGTTAGTGCTCAGAGCTAATGAACATTAATAATGTTATAACTGTTAGGTTTAAACACTTATAACATTATTAATGTTCATTAACTCTGAGCGCTAACACTACTGAAAGGTTTTAACAGTTATAACATTATTAATGTTCATTAGCTCTGAGCACTAACACTGCTGAGAAGTTTAAACAGTTATAACATTAAAGTTCATTAGCTCTGAGCGCTAACACTACTGAGGTTTAAACAGTTATAACATTATTAATGTTCATTAGCTCTGAGCACTACCACTATTGACAGGTTTAATCAATAGTGGTAGTGCTCAGAGCTAATGAACATTAATAATGTTATAACTGTTTAAACCTCAGTAGTGTTAGCGCTCAGAGCTAATGAACATTATTAATGTTATAACTGTTCAAATCTCTCAGTAGTGTTAGACCTCAGAGCTAATGAACATTATTAATGTTATAACTGTTTAAATCTCTCAGAAGTGTTAGCGCTCAGAGCTAATGAACATTATTAAATGTTATAACTGTTAAAACCTTTCAGTAGTGTTAGCGCTCAGAGCTAATGAACATTAATAATGTTATAACTGTTTAAACCTATCAATAGTGGTAGCGCTCAGAGCTAATGAACATTAATAATGTTATAACTGTTCAAATCTCTCAGTAGTGTTAGCGCTCAGAGCTAATGAACATTAATAATGTTATAACTGTTTAAATCTCTCAGAAGTGTTAGCGCTCAGAGCTAATGAACATTAATAATGTTATAACTGTCACTTTTAGCATAAATTAAACAAACATTATCTCATAGCAAATATACATTTTCTGTGTTATGTTGTATATGTCAAAACATTACATACAGAGTCACACAAGTATTGAAATAGTTAGATGCTAACAGGCTAACATTCTTACATTGACATCGATGGGGAAATTAATGCTAACTGAGGCTACTGCTGCCTTTTTAAAACGATTAGATAAGAAACAGAATTGAACACAGGCTAATTATGCTGGAATCTCGATTCACACTGCCTTAGAACCATACCAAACAATTTTAAAATGTGAAATGCCAAGACGTTTTGCTTTAAAACACGAGTATTATGAATTTCATGACTTCGGCTCTTTTTCTAAGAGAATTATAAACTTCTACTTTGCTTAAACTTAACTCAGATGCAAAAACGCATGTTTATACAGTCTACATAAAAAATAAGTTACTATTTTGTGTACTTTTAGTACATTTCTCACCTGTAAACAGGGTGAAAAGGATGAGACAAGAGGAAACGTAACGTCTGTGTAGCAGCGTCTCGAATCTAAGAAGCCGACCTACTACAGCAGTAATTCTGAAACGCCAGAGCGCACCCTACAGGACAACTCCAGCAACAGCAGGCTGTGGTTTCAGCTGTATCAGTAGAAGTATGTAATTTGTAGACAGTGTAAACAGTGTTATAAAGAGATCATACAGAACATAAATGTAAATGTGTAAGAATAAATTATAAAACAGTATAAACAGTGTTATAAAGTAATAATACAGAACATTAGTGTAAATCAGGGTGCGAATTATACAATATTTTGGTGGGTCAAGTTTTCTTCATGGTGTAAATGGAAACCAGTATAGCGCAGGCCACGTGCTTCACTAAACTGAAGTCTTACAATCCTTACAGTGTCTTGCTTCCTTACTGTAATGTCTACAGCATGTAAATGAAAAATCCATTACATCAGCTAATGTAGCACATATCACACAATAACCTTTATAGTCATAAATAATATATAGCAAAATCCACAGTTAATCCTGCAAAAACTCACACATTGCTATTGGCTGCTATCTTTCAGCAGCTTTCTTGTCATTAAAATTAAATTCATATTCTACGGGATCTCTCCCACAGAAATCATTTACTTAATTCTAGAAACTTAATTAGAAAATAACAATGTAACTGTAAATCCCTGTGGATAAGGCTTTTGTCCCATCTCACACTTATTTTGACACTGGGACTAAAATATTAATGTTAACTGTATGGCAGCACAGACAATGTAGGCTGGTAAAGACTGTATTATCATCTCTATGTCCTAATTCAATTATGTTTCAACTCACTCTTTCTTTAGCACCAAAAAAGTGCCTTATACTGTATGACCACCTTTTCTCTTGCCCATGTTTACTCTGTAAATGAAATTTATAAATATTTATATTAAAAAAATGCAAAGTTTTAAAAAAAGCAGTCAAAACATTTGAACCTACAGTTACTTCAAACACAAAATTAATGCCATTCAACTATCTACCCACACTGTAAAAAATGTGCATATATATACACATGTGTATATATACACAAACTTCTTCCGGGGCGGCACCAGTGATGGCAGCAGCTAGGCTACCTCTCCTGCTAATGTATGTATATATATATATATATATATATATATATATATATATATATATATATATATATATATTTCTCTTTTTGTCCACAATGCGCAAGACAAGCATTGTCTACGACCAACAAACCTTATCTGACATTAGAGAACTTTGTAAGGACCTAACACCCAGCCTACAGTTTCCCAAACTCGCGCTGCGCATTGTTCGCTCCAGAGGCCTCGAGCCAGCTGGAAAACACCATCGATGGGCATGCGAACATAAACAAAAGCGGGGTAAGCGAGCAGGTATCCGGGCGAAGCTAACGAAGCTAACTAGGATACCGCTGACTAGTTTACTCATAGCGAACGTCCATTCTCTTGAAAACAAACTGGACAAACTGAAACTCAGGCTCACAAACCAGGATCGCCAAACCAGGAACTGCTGTGTTTTTTTTTTTAAGGAAACCTGGCTCCACAGCAACTACCAGATGCAGACTCTTTTACCTTTACTGTATTTACTGTACTCGTCATGGTGGCTGTATACATGCCCCCACAAAGTGATGCTAAGTTAGCACTAACTACGCTAGCTAATGCTATCAACAAGCAACAATTCCACCACCCGGAAGCTGCACTCATCATCGCAGGGGACTTCAACCAGACTGATCTCAGAACAGTGCTTTCTAAGTTCCATCAGCACGTACTCTGTCTGACACGAGGGAAAAACATGCTGGATCACGTCTACATAAATGTGAAGGATGCCTACAGCTCCATCCCGCTGCCTCCATTCGGTAAGAGTGATCACATCTTGCTATTGATTAAGCCCACATATCAACAGTTACTGAAACAGATTAAAACTACAGTTAAAACTGTGCATGTGTGGCCTGAAGGGGCAGAATCAGTATTGCAGAACTGTTTTGAGTGCATGGACTGGGTTATGTTTAAAACGGCAGCCAGTAGTGACTGTCTGACTGATGTGAATGAATATGTATCATCTGTCACTGGCTTCATCCAGAAATGTGTAGATGATGTAACTTAAACAAAGCAAATCTGCACATTTCCAAACCAAAAACCATGGATGAACAGCGAAGTTCGCAGTCTACTGGAAAAACGGGATGCAGCTTTTAAATCTGGCAACCCCGAAGAACTTAAGTCTGCTAGACGTAACCTGAGGGTCAGCATCAAGGCTGCCAAACACAAGTACAGCACACAGATTGCAGCCCATTTTAAAAGGTATGTGGAACCATTATATTTTATCGTACATTGATGACCTGCTTATTTATTCAAAGAATATGCATGAATATGTAATTCATATCCATAACGTACTCATCAGGCTCAGACAGCACCACCTATATGTGAAACTAGAGAAGTGTTAGTTTCATAAACTTGAAATAACTTTCCTAGGTTATGTCATTAATAGACATGGAGTAGCCATGGATTCAGATAAAGTAGAAGCAGTTTCTTTGTGAACACACACACAGCCAGCATACTGAAGAAACTATTCTTCCCTCCACATGCTTCGCAGCTCCTGTTACATGGGACATTATGACAGAAATACAGGTGGAACACAGTAAAGAAAATCCCCCTCCAGAATGCCCTAGTAACAAAACATGTGCTTTCTAAACTGAGATCCAAGGTCATAAGTCTGGTTCACAATACTCTCAGTGCTGGTGCTACAGGACAAACACATATGATACAGCTGGCCAAGAATATGTTTTGGTGACCGCACATAGAAAAAAACATTTTTGCCACTGCTGTCAAATCATGTTCAGTGTGTGCGCAATCGAAAGCTCTACGTTTGTTACATGCTGGGAAACTCCTACCTCTGCCCACTCCACAGTGACCCTGGTCTCATATCGCTGTGGATTTCAGACAGATTTGCCCTCATCGGATGGACATGTTGTCATTTTGTCAGTTATAGACCTGTAGGCTGCTACCCATGAAGAAGCTTCCCACAGCACTGGAAACAGCAGAGGCTCTTTTTCATAATGTGTTCAGGTTTTATGGTCTGCCAGAAGACATAGTTTCAGACAAAGGAGTCCAGTTTACATCAACAGTATGGGAGGCCTTTTGCAAGTGTTTAAACATCAATGTCAGCCTATCATCTGGTTTTCACCTCCAATCAAATGGCCAAGTGGAGAGACTGAACCAAGAGGTGAACAGATTTCTCAGATCTTATTGTGGGCATAATCAGAATGATTGGGCTTCTTTTTTGCCATGGGTGGAATATGCGCAAAATTTTCTGATCAGCTCTTCAACAGGCTTGATGCCATTCCAGTGTATATTGGGGTTTCAGCCCCCACTCTTCCCGTGGACAGGGGAACCCAGGAATGTACAGTTGGTTAATGACTGGGTTGGACGGAGACATGGGAGGCAGCGCATGTTTGATTGCGATGCGCGGTGCACCTCACATATGCCCCTAAACAACAGGTCTGGCTGTCTACACACAATCTGAGACTTAAATTACCTTCGTATAAGCTACATCCCCACTATTTAGGGCCCTTTAGTATTGAGAAGCAGATAAACCCTGTTACGTATAGGATTCTCCTTCCACCTCATTATCATATTGCCCCTTCATTTCATGTGTCACTGTTTAAGCCTTTCTGTTCAGGGCCATTGGATACTGTGTCAGTGGCGGAACCACCACCTCTGTTGGACATTGATGGTGAGCCTGTGTATGCTGTCAGGGATCTGTTGGATTCTCGCAGCAGGAATGGATGTATGCAGTATTTAGTTGACTGGGAAGGATATGATCTATGATAGGATATGGTCTAGGATAATGTCTTAACCACTGGCAATAAAAGTGAGTACACCCCTTAGTGAAAGTTCATGAAGTGTCAATATTTTGTGTGGCCACCATTATTTTCCAGAACTGCTTAACTCTCTTGGGCATGGAGTATACCAGAGCTTCACAGGTTGCCACTGGAATGCTTTTCCACTCCTTCATGACAACATCACGGAGCTGGCAGATATTCAAGACTTTGCACTCCTCCACTTTCCGCTTGAGGATGCTCTAAAGATGTTCTATTGGATTTAGGTCTGGAGACATGCTTGGCCAATCTATCACTTTTACCCTCAGCCTCTTCAATAAAGCAGTGGTCGTCTTAGAGGTGTGTTTAAGGTCATTATCATGCTGGAACACTGCCCTGCGACCCAGTTTCTGGAGGGAGGGGATCATGCTCTGCTTCATTATTTCACAGTACACATTGGAGATCTTGTGTCCCTCAATGAAATGTAACTCGCCAACACCTGCTGCACTCATGAAGCCCCAGACCATGGCATTCCCACCACCATGCTTGACTGTAGGCATGACACATTTATCTCTGTACTCTTCACGTGATTGCTCCCACACATGCTTGAGACCATTTGAACCCACAAATTAATCTTGGTCTCATCAGACCTTCGGACATGGTTCCAGTAATCGATGTCCTTTGTTGACATGTCTTCAGCAAACTGTTTGTGTTCAGACTTCAGAAGAGGCTTCCTTCTGGGGTGACAGCCATGCAGACCAATTTGATGTAGTGTGCAGCGTATATTCTGAGCACTGACAGGCTGACCAGCACTTCTTCAATCTCTGCAGCAATGCTGACAGCACTCCTGTGTCTATCTTTCAAACACAGAATTTTGATGTGATGCTGAGCATGTGCACTCAGCTTCTTTGGATGACCAACACAAAGTCTGTTCTGAGTGGGCCCTGCTCTTTTAAAATGCTGGATGATCTTGGCCACTGTGCTGCAGCTCAGTTTCAGGGTGTTGGCCATCTTCATGTAGCGCAACAATTTGTCTTTCAAGATCCTTAGAGGGTTCTTTGCCATGAGGTGCCATGTTGGAACTTTCAATGACCAGTATGAGAGTGTGAGAGCTGTACTACAAAATTGAACACAGCTGCTACCTATGCACACCTGAGACCAGGTAACACTAATGAATCACATGACATTTTGTAGGGAAAATGAAAAGCAGTGCTCAATTTGAACATTTAGGGGTGTAGTCTCTTAGGGTACTCACTTTTGTTGCCGGTGGTTTTGACATTAATGGCTGTATATTGAGTTATTTTGAGGGAAGAACAAATTTACACTTATATAAGCTGCACACACAATACTTTTCATTGTGTCAAAGTGTCATTTTGTCAGTTTTGTCCCATGAAAAGATATACTTAAATATCTGCAGAAATGTGAGGGATGTACTCACTTTTGTGATACACTGTATATGCTTATGCAAATAAGGTGTTTTTCACTTCTCAAACTGTGACAATCAAAGGACACAGTCTTGAGGGATGTTTTTTATTTGCATTCTTTCCCGATGTAATACTCTGAATTTTTCCATTTTTAAAATTATTTTACCAGCACTTGTGACTGTGACAATTAAGTATTCATTCATTCACCAGACTAATGTATTTGGGCATGGTGACCTTACGCTCATGTACGGCTACTCCAGATCATCTATTTCTGTTGTGTTAGCAACAGGAGCAGTTTAACCTTGCTGAATTCATTAATAAATTTTAGGAGAGATTGTGTTTCTTTACAAGTATCATCTTCTACCATTTCTGGCTTTCTTTTACCTTCACTATCAGAAAAAAGATGAATAGTCTTGTTCTGCGGGACAGATGTTCCCTCCATCATTACCACTCTTAAACACACACAGGTTACACGTTAAACCACAGCCACACACTCCTCTCTGCTCTCATACCTCTGATGCTCAGTGTGGGCTTTTGAAAGTGACTAAACAAAATTTCTCACAATCTTTGAAGTAGTTTTTATATAAAATAGGTGAGTAATAATGAGTGATGTGCTGGTTTATGTATTGTTATAGATTATGTTGTGGTCAGTAGTTTGATACAGTTGCTCCTGGTCATTCTGATCTTCCTAAAATGCCTCTACTGGCCCTCAGTGATCATGTTTATATGCACACCAGTGATTCAATGTAAGTCTGTTAGTCTAACCAGGACATGATCATGTGAACAGCACAGTCTCATTCTCAATTTGATTAAAGTCCTAGTCCAGTTAAACTTAGGCCAATCCAGATTGACCTGCACATGTAAACAGTCAGATCAGTCATTTCTGAGTTTTATATTTATTTGGTGGAGGTCTATCACACCTGTGATCACAGCTTTATGACATCAAAACAAACACGAGTCACAAAAGGTGACCCCAGTCAGACAAGATCACAATGTAAACAAAGTCTCAATATTTGATTTTAAATAAACTTTATTTTCTGTGTAATATAATGTTCATTTACACAACAGCGAGTAAGAAGACAAAGTCAGTTTTATTGAGAAATTTAATCTAGAATTATAAACATATTCCAGCAGTGACTCACCTGTTTAAGCATTTTAACACATCTTAATAAAATCTAATAAAAACATTCAGAAAATGTTTCATTTGCACAAACATTTATGTATGTAATAATGAACTCAATCACCTCATTACTGCTACATACATTTTCATCTTTACAGTCAAATTACACACATCAGTTCATTCTATATTTAAGTAAATCAACTTACAAATAACATCAGAATGTAGAAATAAAGAAAAACGAGGAAATAAGAGGAATGACACTGACAGTACAGTGCGTACACAGATGAAGAACTACAGAGTGAAGAGTTGTATCAGCTTCTCTTTCTACCTGAACACATTTGTACATCATCTGTTACACAACTGCAGTCATTCAAGTACAATATGATTCAGAATCTAAAGCTGATGTCAATCTTCTTCATGAAACAGATGAATGTCATGAAGCTTTAGATTCTCACTCTTCTGTGACTGCATACTGGCTTTGGTCTTCATCAGTCTGAACTGGAGGAGAAACAAACAAAAGCACTGATTAAACATGTTACAGCGCCCTCTTCTGCTGTAAAAGCCTTACTGCAGTTTATTTACAACATATTTGTCAAGATGCTCAAAGACTTTTCAAAGCCAACATGACGTCCAAACACTTGTGCTGAGAGTTGTTGATCAGTGAGTGTCAGTAAGTTATAGTCAGATCTAGGGGTGAAACGATTACTCGAGTAATTCGAGTTACTCGATTACAAAAAATGATAGAGTAATTTTCTGTGCCTCGAGTAATCGTTTATTTAATTTTAAAACTCTGCGTACGGTATTTCGCACAGACGACTTTTAATGTGGCACACACTTACGTCACCCACGCACAGGAAGGAGGAGGCACGGAGATTTTTAGTTGAGAAGCAGGAATATGGAAGCGACAAGGGAAAAGAGCGACAACGTGCGAGAAGAAAACGACAATAGGAAAATAACACGCTATCCAACACTGGCAGAACTGGCAAAGTCTCTGCTGTGTATTTCAGCTACATCCACGCCATCAGAGCGTCTGTTTTCAGCTGCAGGAAACATTGCATCAAAGCGCAGGGCAAGCCTCAGTTCTTAGCATGTTGAGCACTTAGCACTTTCCTCAATTGTTATATGTTGTATTGATATTGGTTGTAAGAATAATGTTCAATATATGTTGGCTTTGTAAAAAAAGAAAATATTTCATTCAACATGTAGAAAACCTAGAAGTATATTTTGTTATATCTCAGACTTGAAATTGTTTATTATTCTTAATTTGTTTGCTTTTTACCTTTAAATCAATGTGATTTTATTTTATTTCTATGTTTTGGAACTTTAAAAAAAGCAAGAGTTTTGTCACAGACTATAGTAGAATATATAAAAAGGCAATGTTTACTGTATTGTGCCTT
Organism: Crenuchus spilurus; assembly: GCA_036984385.1. NCBI lineage: Eukaryota > Metazoa > Chordata > Actinopteri > Characiformes > Crenuchidae > Crenuchus > Crenuchus spilurus. The sequence goes on along the minus strand of BRDA01001243.1, from coordinate 57 downwards.
AATTTATGTTTGCTTTTTACCTTTAATGTGATTTCTAAAATGTATTTCTCTTCTGTT
>BRDA01001241.1:28655-47752 GCA_036984385.1 Crenuchus spilurus | reverse complement strand
ATATATAGTGTGTGGAGCTGACATGTGAACTACTTTGAAGTACAAAGTTTGATTCGAGATGTTCTAATTGCTGCCGTCAGCTTCGCAAATTCATTGGAAGCACAACTGATTTAACATAATGAAGTAGTGATTATGTTGGATTGCTAGGAGAAGAGGTTTGTAATAGGTTAAATCATCACACCAGTGTTAATTTCGTTAATGATAATTATGACTAAAAATATTTGTTGATGACCATTTTTTCACAACAAAAATGAGATGAGAACTAAATAAAAACTAATATTTTAAAACAAAAACTATGACTAAAAGTATTGGACTTTGTGTCCAAAGTAATAGAAATAAATGAAATGAAATACAGCCTTTGTTGCATCTAAAAACATCTCTCATTTAAAATAGTATAACTAAAAATACAACTAAAATTAGATTTAAAATATTTTAAACATTTAATTGACTAAAACTAGACTAAAATGTTCAGTTTTTGTCAACTAAAACTAAACAAACTAACAATAACTAAAATACTAAAACATGACTAAAACTAATATACATTTTAGTCAGAAAACTAAGACTAAAACTAAATCAAAATCACCTGTCAAAATTAACACTGCAACACACTAACATACATAAAATGTAAATTAAAAACAGGCATATAAGGCGATTCTGGTGTAGGTTTACTTTGTGTTAATGGGACATCCTGGACGAAGTTCAGAGGGAAAAGTCCTGTCTGTCCGTTAATGCTGCCACGCCCCCACTCCTCATTTACATACTCTATTAATGTGATGACATCACCTTCACAGAACGTCAGCTCACCCTCTTGACCTTCAAATGCAAACCTGGCTTCACACCTAGTGTCGAAAGAAAAAAACTATTTTCAGAAAGTTAAATCACTGCAGTGTTTCATTTCACACTAGTCCTGCTCAGCCTTCTGTTTGCCGAAACCGTACACACAAAAAAAGTCTTTAAAACCTGGTGTCTGTGTTTGGCTGTAGTTGCTGCTCTTTCTGCTGTTCTTTCTTCACATTCTGCATCTCCTCAGAGATAGACCTCTCCCTCACTGCTGGATCATCACTCACACCCTGAACTTTCACCTCTCCAGAGGAGCTAGCCGTTTGTGTGGGAGTGTGTGTGTCATCGAGAACTAGCAGAACTTCCTCTTGCTGCAACAGAAAGACAAAAGACTACAGTACAGGCACCATTTAAATGCTTATTTGAGTGTGTGGTAATATATAAGCCTATTTGTGTATTTACCTGGAGGTAGCGTTCCTCTGGCTCAGGGCCAGAGAGGTTCATCTTTGTATTTCCTTGAGGAACTTTGCTCTGAAAAACACACACACACACACATTTTAACGGTCAACAAGGCTGTTTAGTACTATTTGAATTGAATCAGAAGATGTCTAATGAATTTTATCTCCTCTGTGATTAAACTCCAGCATTCAACTGAAATTAAAATATCTACAGGATTTCTGAGGGTTTGTACTTTTTTTTTTTTTTTACAAACCTGGCTGTTTGTGTAACATGATCATGTGATCACACTATTTTTGATTTGCTTATACACTTACCAGGTCATGCCAACACATTTTAAACGCTGTACATATCATGTAACCAAAAAAGAAAAGGGTCATCAGGAGTAATAACAAACAGTAGCCAGATTAATTTAAAATGGAAACCTGCAACTTCCACTGTGAAAAATAAACTAACCCATGCTACTTAACATATTAGCTAGCATCAACTAGCAAGCCAGCCCTGGCTTCTGTCATCTGTAAGCTAGCAGTCAGGTTGCTAGCAGGAGTAAACATAAAATGGGTTATATATCTTTTTATGAGTTGAATTTCAGTCAAACAATCCCATGAAATTCCATTGACTAGTGTAGCTACAACAACAGCCAAAATAAATTAACAAAAACAGACGATCTTATGATGTTTAGAGTATTCCTTGTGTTTTCTTTTTACGCATAAATACACAAACGTGTGGCAACTGGAGGACAAGTGGGATAACAGCCTTCAAAGTGTCATTATACAAACTTCATGAACGAGACTCAGATTCACGTTGAGGTGGTCTTTGCCTCTTCTTCATCCATTAATTTTGTCAGCTTGGCTTCCATTATCCCTTACATAGAATTATATCAATAATACAACTTCACTGTGTCCAAGCGTGTCTGGGCTACATCTGGTGTAGACTGAAAATTGTGTATATTAGAAATTAAAATTAATTTATTTAATTGTACCATCATTTAAACTCACTATAAAAAATTCAGTCAATTCAGATTCAATTCAAACAGACAAATTAAACAAAGTCCGTCGTTTTAACAAATGTGAGTTTTACTAATTTTCTACTGGGCCTTACTGTGTAGTCTCTGTAGAGAGGATGCCCAGGCTTTGGTCTTGGGGGCAGGGGTGGTCCTCGTTTTGGTACCTTATGAGCTGGGAGCTTATTGGCTGCAGCAGGCACATGGGAGGAGCCTGCTGATTTATGCATCTTGACTGGAGGAGGACGTAGAGGAAGCAGCTTACCCTCACTTGATCGAAAAGAATAAAGGGATTAATAAACACAAAGAACTGGCTGTCAGAGCATAATTATGGTTTAGCACATCATTTGTAAGTCAGCGCTTACCGAGGTGGCAGTGAGGGAACAGATGACACTTGGGCTTTGTCAGCATTTGCAGCACCAACAGCAACCTACACATAAACACAGGCATACAAACTACAAACTGTATCACTACTTGTATTGCTGTTTAGTCATAAAACATTGGATGTATATATTTCTACCTGAAATCAGAATTACACAGAACAATGGCAGCCTTTTGGCTCATTAAAATTAGAAATATTTGAACATCTGCATGCTGCTATGTTTTAATTCAGGCTACTTGGGACACTGTCTCAATTTGTTCTTGATAAAATGAGACCGTTATAAATTCTAAACAAAAACACAAGCGGAGTAGACTTTAGGGTAAATAAGTTACCTGTGCAGAAGTGTATGATGGGGGTGGTGGCCTCTTCTGAAATGGAGGCTTGGCTGGAAGTGGTGTTGCAGTGGAGTCAAGAGAACCTGAGCAATTTTCAAAGGATTTAAGCTTAGCAATACAAATATGATATTAATAAATAAGACGAGATGTAACTGGTTTATGACTCCAACAGTAGATACACACAGCTCTAGTATTTAGAAACAATGAGCCTCATTCAAGTTTATTTTTTGTCTTAATGATCATTTAAATCCTATAATACTACACAAATGTAAAACGTAAGAAAATACAAACATTGTGCACAATGTCAGCACCCAAATGTGGGCAACTGTGCTATTGAGTGTGCATAGATTCCCTATTAACTAACAAACAAATCCTAAATTTGAAAACACTGGAGAACCTTCAAGAAAAGCATATTTGCAAGTGATATTTCTTCTTAAGAGCTGTTGCTGAATGAGGCCCAATAACTTTCACTGTGACCCAAGAATGACTCAAAATACAAAAACAAGCACTCGTGTGTGAACAATCCTGAAATATCCTTTGGACAAATTGCATGACTGTGTGACGACTCATCAACTTCTAGTGACATGAACCCAAGAAGAAAGCAGAGTATAATCATGGCAAAGACTTGAATGTTCTCCACAACAACTAATTAAAGACTTAAATTTTGTTTCCATTTCACATAAAAATCCTGATTTCATTGTTTACCATGTGGTAGACTCCATTACTTATGAAAAAAATTTAAAAAATCACTTCACATTTTACATAAAAATAATACTAGAGCAGCTTCAAAAGTGAGAATATTGTGAAAATTCATGTTTGAAATTTAATTAAAAAAAGGTGAACTGACAGAATTGATGTTCATTACATGTAAAATGACATCAGCCCCTTTTTGTGTTAATGTTGATAGTCATTTTACTTTTAATGAATAAAAAATAGGACAGTTTATCTTTTTGAATTTGGTTATGAACACGTTTTTCATGATGTTTTGAGATGCACTAGTACATTATCCTCTCCAATTACAAAACACACTTACATTTTTCACTGCCACTGTTGGCTGATGGCATCACAGGAGATGAGAAGCTCCTGCTTTGATCATCTACATTTTGATTATCTACAGAGGGTTTAGGAGGCACTGCTGCAGTCGGATTTCCAGATGGAGCTTCTTCTGTCTGAGTTAGAACTACAGACCTACGGGCAGCTACTGGAGGTCTAGGTGGCAGACAGGGTCTGCTTTTGTCTTCTTTATTCCCTTCTGAGGTTTTATTTGTTAGTAAGGGTCTGGGAGCAGGGACTGGAGGATTTACTGCCTGCTTATTCTTTTCCTCGGGAGGATCACCCATCTCCGGTACATCCTGCATTGGTTCAGATGGTTTTGGGGCGATCACAGGTTTGGGGTGATGGCTTCTAGGCCTTGGCTGTGGTATCTTTAAAGGTTCTAATGGGACACTAGAAGGAACACAACTTTCAGAAGGTATTTCTTCTTCCTCACTTTGGTCACTTTCACTAGGCTGGTTGCCTTGGATATCATCAAACCCAAAGGCATCCAATAGCTCCTGTAGGTACTTATTTGAGGAAACATCTGAAGAACTATCAGTAAATCCAGCAAAAATGCTCTCAGCACTATCATCCTTCAGACGCACCAAAGTCTGGACTTTGACCTCTCTCGTCATTGGCTCCTTCACAATCTCATCTCTGATGACCGGCTGCATGAAGGCTTTTGAACGAGGGCGTGGCTGAGGACGTACTGAAGTCTCCACTTTCACTTGGGGATGTAATGCAGGATCGCTGGTGGGGTGGGCGAAGTCTGTGAGAGTGGGTGCGGCCTCTTCGAGTTTGAGGTCACTCGGGACATTACTGAAGTCAGTCTGAACTCCGCAGTGCTCTGCTAGAGGTTGACTCAGACTGTCACTGTTATGTGTGGTTGTTGGAGTTTGCTTGTTAGAGGTTGCGTCAGGCTCTTCCAGCTCAGTCAAACAGCGTTTCTGTGCAGTCTCAGCAGATTTAGAAGGGAGTGGAAAAGATGGACGAGGTGGTTTTGGGGGCCGACGAGCTGTAGATAAAGCAAAAACAAGCAATTCATGTTTGTTCGCATTTCTCTTTTTAATGTCTGCAATTGCTATTTTTACTCTGCTCACTGCTATTTTTACTTCACTAGAACCACAACTGTGATGCTTCCCGTTTCACTCAAAGATCAGAGGACCACACTTCACACAGCCGAAATCCAGTTAAAACATCACTGCTGAACTATTTAGCAAAGTGATATTCATCCTGTTAGCCCCCCAGTGGGCCGCATTGGTAATGTCAGGGGGACATTGGCAAAAAGTAACATTTTTAAATGTCATTTTATTTGCTCATTGGATATTATTGGGTCAAATCTTTTCTAAAACAAAATTATCTTTAGTGCTATCTCATTGATTTGACATTGGCTTAGCTAGCTGGTGGACTAGCAATCAAGATAATAATAGCGGAAGTCTGAATCACTGTGCATTTTCTCATCATGGATACATGGTTGAAAACCTGAATCTTTCCTTTTGGAAGAGCATAAGATGGACCATCTACCAGTGATGTGGTTACCACAGGGGTAGGCAACTCCAGTCCTGGAGTGCCGGTTTCCTGCACAGTTTGGTGATCTACCTGATCAAACACACCTGATTCAACTCAGAGGGCAAGTAGCATGTTTAATTGTAGTGTCAGAGCAGTGACATCACCAAACTGTGCTGGACACCGGCACTCCAGGACTGGAGTTGCCTACCCCTGGGTTACCATATAAAAAAATACAAAATGAAGGAAATACAGCAGAGAGCACCTAGTACTAGGCTTCAAACGAACATGAACAGAAATCAGCAACTATCACCATATTGTGTGAAGCTTTGAAGCCTTACAAATTACACAGGTCAGTTACATTCTGTGGCCCACAGAACATTTTGTGGTGGGTAAAGTGAGCTGTGAGTTTTGAAAGGTTGGGAATCCCTGATGTAACGCATACATGTTTGACTCCAATTTGTCAAAGGCATGATGGCTCATAAAACTTCAACCATCTCATTGCTAATTAGGTTTCAAAACTTGCAGAACCGGTTCCTTCACATGTATTACATATAACTCCCTGCAGTGAATTCCAATCTTCAAAATGATTCATCCAAACTTATTTTAGTCTATAACTAGGTGTAATCTCCGTCAGGAATAGTTGTCCAATAACATAGGGTTCGTGCCAAAAATCCTGTTGTGAATTTTAACACAAGCTTACATGGAGGACGTGTGCGGTGCTGTGGGCCACACGGGCCCACGTCGGTCTGGGTGGCGATGGTGACAGTAGAACGACGAGGAGTAGGAGATGAAGATGAGGAGGAGGAGGAGGTGGGGGCAGAGGAGTGTGTATTCTGCTCACGACTCTTTTCTCTGATCACCTGTTCATATGAGGGTGGGGGGAGCTGTGGAGAGAAATAAAATCAGACATGTTAAGCCTGTTAAATGATGTGATCTATGTCTATCACAATTTTTTTTATCTGTTTATTCTTTTTTTTGTATAAAAAAAATCAGAGAAAATATTAAATTTTTAATGTAAACAAGGTGTGTTTGGGGTCTAAAATAATGTTAGCTATCTTGAATAATGTCTCACATGACTGTACACAACATTTTGAAAGAAGAAAAGCACATTCAGTGTCAGTTCTGTCTGTTTAGCCAAAATAATCACGTAGCTCCTTTGAAAAAAAAAAAAATTAAGTGAAGTAATCACCAATATATTTGGAAGCACATAGTGAGAAACTTAAGCACGTTAATTCAACTAATATTTATGTCTGATTGACAGGAACTTTTTATGGCCAATACCAAAATTGCTAATAATCCCAATAACCAATAAATCAGTCAATATACTTTTTATATATATTTTAAAATATTTTGAAATAAAAATTATCTATATATTTACATTTTTGTTTTATACTCCTGGTGTTATAAAAACACAAATCATGAGTTCTTGGCTCACACTTACACTCAAATTACAGAAACATATAGTGTTAAAGTTTTGGAGCACTGGGGGCGGAGCTAATTCAGTTTAGTTTCTATAATTACCTCATATTAGTCTTTTTTTATCAGCCACATTCTCTTAAAAGCTTTTATATATTGTAGCTACAGCAGTTCTCACATTAAAGGTTAGGTTTCAACATTTTAATGTGTTGTGAACCATGATGGTTCTGTATTTACCAGTTCTGCTTGTTTTGTTCACATATAGGCAATATATATATATATATATATATATATATATATATATATATATATATATATATATATATATATATATGGTATAAATTAAGGTTTTGTGGGCAGATCATGAGTTTGAATCCAGGCTGTGTCACAAGCAAAATAAAAAAATATTAGCAATATTATTCTAATAAAATTGTAGGTTGTCAACATTCATTATTAATAGCCAGGTGATATAATAGATAATCAGTAGGGCCCAACTAACTACGCTGAACTAGGCACAATGGTATGAAAAACACTAACCTACGTATGCACTAAGATGCTTCTTAAAAGTGAAACCATGCTAGTTTTACAACAAAACGTTTTACAGAAAGAATGAGCAGTTTGGTAAAACATTCTTACATGGACGGTAAGACCACTAGCAGCCCATGAAGGCTGTGCAGGGGGTGGTGCTGGGGGAAAGGCCCCAGAAGCCCCTGGAAACCAGTTGTTGGTGGGCAGAGGCTCAGCTGAGAGGATAGTGATCTCTGGACGCCTGCAACATAACAACCATTAATAAGAAGTAAGATCACCACTGTTTTATACATTACCAAATTAAATCACTTTATTATAATCAACAACAAACGTTGCTTCTGAGCTGTTAATTACTGCTAATTTGTTTACAGGATAAATGTTATGACAATGATCAGGCAAGATGAATCAGACAATTCACACTCTACTGTAAGGAAATATGACGGTATTTTTAGTTCTATGAGCTAAAAGAAGGAAATAATTACTTTCCACTTACCGTCTCTCCCTATTGTGGTCAGACTGCGCTGTTGTTCTGTTGGATGCTGAAAGAAGAGATTGCATAAAAGAAATCACAAAGGACCTACACGTCACAAACAACATCAGAGCAAAAGTGAAGTGTACTCACTCCGTTTAATCACAGCTCTTATAGAAGTCAGAGCTCCTTGACTGCTGAAATAAAACAACAGACACAGAGAGAACGTTATGCCCAGCCTATTTTTCCATTATGTTTTATAGTTCACTTCAGCTGTGGAATATAACTCAGTTATGAGACTGTGTTGTTCCAGCTGTGACTCACTTGCTAACTGCAGTGCTTGTACTTTCCTGGCAATAGCTTAGAGTTTATGCACAGGAACGGGGAAAAACATTTCCCCACAGAGCTACCAAACCACACCAACACTCTAATGACGACTGGTGGACCGAGTGGTCAAAAACAGCTTTGGAGCTTCACATCTCTGGGTAGTAGGATGTTTAGTTAGGGTTAGGATTAGTGCTGTTATGAGCACATATTGGGCAACATCAGTAATAAAACCCTGAAGAACTGCATGGATCCTAAAAGTTATACAAACCTATTAAAGAGACTGTAAACAACAACATTCAGTGTGTAATACCAGGCAAAACCAGTGCAACAAACAGCAGAGTGGAAGTTATCCATGTTATATCACTGTGGTATTTTTCCAATTCTGTTTTGAGCCAACATCCATACTATAGTACTTATTACATTAACATTGAACGAGATAACCTTTTTCTCCCTGTGATCAATATTGATGTTTGAGGTTGTTTATGGACTAATATCTCCTATTCTAGTGATTAATAGTGTTTATTGAGGTTGTTTATGGACTAATATCTCCTATTCTAGTGATTAATAGTGTTTATTGAGGTTGTTTATGGACTAATATCTCCTAGTGATTAACAGTGTTTATTGTGGTTGTTTATAGACTACTATCTCCTAGTGATTAACAGTGTTTATTGTGGTTGTTTATAGACTACTATCTCATATTCTAGTGATTATTAGTGTTTATTGAGGTTGTTTATAGACTACTATCTCCTATTCTAGTGATTATTAGTGTTTATTGAGGTTGTTTATAGACTAATATCTCCTATTCTAGTGATTAATAGTCTTTATTGAGGTTGTTTATAGACTAATATCTCCTATTCTAGTGATTAATAGTGTTTATAGTGGTTGTTTATGGACTAATATCTCCTATTCTAGTGATTAATAGTGTTTATTGAGGTTGTTTATAGACTAATATCTCCTATTCTAGTGATTAATAGTGTTTATTGAGGTTGTTTATGGACTAATATCTCCTATTCTAGTGATTAATAGTGTTTATTGTGGTTGTTTATGGACCAATATTTCTGTTCTAGTGACTATTTATTGAGGTTTATGGACTAATATCTAGTTTCTTGACTAGTCTAGTGTTTAAAACTGTTTATTGATGATGTTTATTGAATAATGTCTCTATTCTAAGGATCAATAGGGTTTTTTATAGACTAATCACAAATTTAATATTGTTCATTGAGGTTGTTTATACACTAAACAACAGCTAAAATAAGACTTTTCTCCTGAAGTAAAATCATGTGCTGTTGTGGGAAATGTTCAAATTTATTGGGTGACCACAAACATCTGAGTAGCAGAACAACGTGAATGCATTAGTCTCAAAATTAATTATTTCATATGCTAAGATGCTGACAGTAGCCTAATTGTCTTGACCTCCTTCAACAAGTATTTTTAGAAGAACTGGCCAAATATGTTGGGCTAGACACCGTTATAGCGGTGCAGCCCAAACATCTGAATTTCTGATAGATCCTCACACAGAGCTGGAGAGAGTAACACTGGAACTGAGGCCTTCTGAATACTGAGCACTGGTTTTAAATAAGCTCCAGCAAATAGATTTAGCATCAAAGAGATTAGCAACGTAAGACTGTAACAAGTGTAAATAAAAGAAGAACAAGTATGACAGCTTTGGTGAAGAGGCTGTGCATCACTCCCAGAGTTGCGGCTTACCTGGACAGGCGTTGTTCAGGCTTGTTCCTGTCGGCTCGTTCTGAAACACAAACACACACGTCAGACTGACAGCTGTGAGATCCTGCTTTCACTGTGGCACTGAAAACTTCAGGACTCAAGTTTCATGTGTCTGCTTTCTGTTTCTGTTTGAAAATCAATCCTCAGGTGAAAACATCTCGCTCTTCTGTTTCTTCCTGATGTTGTCAGACAAAAAGAATACCTGCCTTTATAACAATGACAGATTTCACATATTTCAGTTTCTGATTTGAGAGAATTCAGTTTCTCAGCTCAGTGTGCTGTAATGTTGTCTGATTTAAACAGCAGGGATACATCTGACTCTCATTGTTAAAATACAAATAAATAAATCCCCAATGATCGTTATTGGTATCGGAATATCAGCCTTGGAATTACATAATTACTGGGAGTAGCCATGGGCCAAATGGCAGAGAAGCAGGCTTTGGTCACTGGTTCAAACCAGCAGGATATGCCCAGAGTAAGGCCTCTAACCACCAACTGCTACCCAGTTGCCGCCTGTTATGTCACTTGCTTGCTTAATCAAAGTGCTACCAGCTGGCATACTTCAGGATGGGTCTTACAAGAGCTCAGAGAACAAAGTCTACGCTAAGAAAGATAAGAGTCATAGCTCTATCTGCTCTCCAAGCACTTGTAAGACCCTTCAACAAGGACACTAGCTGGTAACACTTTGACCAACAACACTAATAACCCAACACCACCCACCACTCCAGGAAAGTGGGTGCTCCCTACTGTGTGTGTGTATGTATGCATGTACACTGCTCAAAAAATAAAGGGAACACTAAAACAACACATCCTGGATCTCAATGAATAAAATATTCCAGTTGAAAATCTTTATTTATTACATAGTGGAATGCGTTAAGAACAAAATAACATAAAAAATGATCAATGTAAATCAAAATTATTACCCCTTGTATATATATATCCCTTTACTTTTTTGAGCAATATATATATATATATATATATATATATATATATATATATGCATATATGCATGTGTGTTCCTGTGTGTGTGTTCACTACACAGACAAGATAAAGGTGAAGGTCAAATTCTTATGAAAGTAAGTTGAAGTAACCAATACAATAACAGCAGCAGCTAGACTGTCCTTAAAAACAGTTCAGAGAAAAAAATAAAGTGTACATAATTGTCCACTTACCCTAGGTGTAGTCAATCACTCAAGACATGTTTGGAATCCAAATTTAAAGAATACACACGGCATTTGAACATGCTGAGCGGTCTGGGTGTCCTATATTAAGACTCGGATGCAGTCTCAGTTGCGACAAGCATTCTTGATGTTTTTTAATGAAACAACCATTTAGGTGACTTGAGTTCTAGTGTTTGTTAGCCTCACAGGACCAGGTCTAAACTAAAGAAGCAAAATTTGGATTTATGTCTTGACTGACTATCTCAGGTAAATGGAAAATTGTGTCAATGTGATTTTTGAAAAATTGGTCCTTTAAGCCTGATGTACTGTTGGAGTTCACTTTCTGTCACTAGTTGTGACCACTAGTCCTCAAAGCCCGTCAGAGACATAATTAGGTGCATTCAACATTAAAGGAACAAATGAAACACTTCAAATTGCTGGTCTTAAGTCGCACAAGTAGGCCATTACCGACACATTCTTTGTTCCTGCTAGGATACCGGGATCAACCCCAAGTCAGTGCGAGACAGGAGGGAGCCAGAGAGAAAGAGAGAGAGAGAGAGCAAGTGAGAAAGATGATCTCTGTTATGCTGTAGTTTACTATATAATTGTTTGTAATTCTGGCTCGGAAGACAGGGGACATTACATTGTGACAGATAACAGCACCATGTGTTGTTATTGTAATGTGACCCAAACAATGGTACCTTTTATCGATCACCCTGATGCTGTACTAATTAAAATGAAGTAGAGTTGACTCTGTGGATAATAACGGCGGGACTCGTTTTGGCTGTAAAGAAGTAGGGACCAGAATGGGCAATAAAAATGTCTACTGATAACATCTCTTGACTTGTTATTTAAGAAAACCATATATTTAGAAAGCCTTTGTTAGCTTCTGCTGTTTCAAAACTCATAATTAACAGATCAGTCAGTACAGCACACTGTAATTAATAGCACTGTTTAATTTATGACCATATAAAATTGCATAGGCAGATATTACCGTTATTAGGCTTTTTACTTCCTTGAAACTGACACCAAAAACAAACCTGTTATGTCAGTCAGGCTTTACTGCAGTGGTCACCAACCCTTCTTCTGTAGGTTCACCTCCAACCCAAATCTAACACCTCAATCAGCTAATTAAGAACTTCTGAAAGCCAATCAGATGGATTCTGTTAGATAGATAATTCAGGTGGAAGCTAAAATGTGTTTAAGGAGCGAGGCTGGTGACCACCACCTTGGTGTGTATTTTAGTTCACCTCAGGTCTGGCGACTTAATGATCACATGAGTGTTGGTTCTTGTCACATGACACAGTGGTCTCAGCTCTTAATTATAATCCTTACTAAAGCTGCAGGAAGCTTGTGTTTTGCAAAACCACCATTAACATTCTATCCAAATTCAATCACTGCACTTTAGGCTGGATGTTTATAGTTTCAAATGATTTGTGAATGTATTCTCTTTAATAATGCAGATTACCGTCGACAAACGTTGTAGAGGACTAGATCATTCTTCACATTCCACATGTTGCTGAGAAGTCCTCCCACAATACACACGCGTGTTTGTTTTGCTATATGTAATGAGGACCTCTTGATTTCTCTTTTACTGTATCTGAGAAATACCTCATGAACATCTTAAACGCTACTATTTAGTTAACTTTTATCAAAAATGAAGTGTATATGCTTTTAGTTCATTTTAAGCACATTTTCTTGTGAAGTCGAGCACACAGTACGTGTATTATTATTATTGGGACTTCTGGTCCCCACAATAAGACAAATACCTGTGTTAACAAACACACGCGCAAACTAAAGATAGAATCATCTTTAAAAATTGAAGGTATTATGTCTTTTTACAGGTTTTTAAATACATTTATATGCTTTTCGGAAAGATGAAAAAGCTCACTGTGGTAAAAAAAACCAAATTTAAATAAAAAACACCGCTGTGGTGTAATACAGGCAAAAAGCACATGTATTAGTATCATTATGGGGACTTAGTATCATTATGGGGACTTATAAATATAGATATATGCACACTGGAAGTATACCTGCTGTACCAAAGCACTGGTTTTAAAACACCAAAATATAACAGCACAAACAACAAAAACCACTACTTACTATAAGTGATCTGATTTGTATCTCTGGCAGGTCACAAAAGCTAAGTGTAGTGTTTGTATGTGTGCGCGTTTCTGCTCAGCTGTGCTCTCACTGTGATGTATGATACACAACACAAACACACCTGAAGCTGAAGAGCTCAGTCGGGGGTTTCTTCCTCTCGACTCTCTCACAGTGTCCTCCTCATCTTCAGTTCGCGCCTCGGCCATGTTGACACAGCTTTTCTAATGAAGTTCACACATTATAGTCTCATTTTATATACAGAGACGCAGACTGAACAGACCGGTAATAAAGTATCTCATTCAACACCAAAAAACTTCAAAATCCTCTACAAACCTCTCATCCCTACAGGTTTTTAATCTTTAGTGAGTACAGTGAGCCAGCTGTCACTCCGAGGCGAATAAAAACACTTTCTAAAACTACAACAGGTCCCAAAAACTCTTTCCTGGACGTTTTGGTACGATCCCACGTTCTGACGTCAACAGGAAGTTGTTCCCTGCATGTAAAACAAATCAAGGAGGAGCCAGACTGAGAAGCTGTTTTTATTTTACTTATTTATTTACTATAAAATTATACAAGTTTGTGACATATAAAACAAGGATAATAAATGCGCGTACTAAAATATAAACCACATATACACATATAGGTAAATAAGGAAAATAATAAGAATAAAGAATAAAAAAAATAAAGAATTTAAAAAAGAAAAGAAAGACGAGAAACTGATTTTTAAATCAAAATAACATACATAAACGCCTTTAAATGTAAGAAACACACCGTGTAGTGTAGAAGACGGTGTCCAACAAACGCACAACATCAACTACGTTCCATTTCACAAGCTCCCTTTGTGTTCCCTACACACTAATCACGTGATACAGGCTAAAGGACGTTCGGCTGTCCGCAACGTCGTCACGTAAGACACCCTGACATTATGGACGGGTGATACCACTAATTTTCCTTTCAGTCCTTAGTGATTTTCTTACTAATACTATATATACATTTTATTTAATTACTTATTTTAAGGAGAACCAGAAAATGTGAACATGTATTCTAGTTATTTTGGTCAGCAGAAAACCTTTCAGTGTCACAATGTGACATAACATTAATACAAAATATTTCTTTCACAGCATAATCAAAATCAAACACATTTATACATTTATTTATTTTTATTCAAATAAAATACTGAAACATTAAATGTTGAAATATAAAATTTTATGTTGGAGTACATCAGAAAGTAACAGAAACCCAAAGTAGCAGAAGACAATATGAGGTCTAGAGGGTTTAAAATCTGTATTTTCACATGAGGATCAAATTTTAAAAAGATATATCAGCATGAGATGTATATGTGGATCCTGAACTATAATATATGGATATTTCAGATTTGATTTGCTCATCCATAGTTGATAGCATTCATCCATAATTGATATCACTGGACTGCTCATTTGCTTTTGAAAATAACTAGCAAACTAGATGTAAATATATGTTTCTAATCAACATTTACCTCAGGATAACCTACACACTAAAAAAGACGGTTTTTCTAGGGTTCTTCAGTAAAGAAAATGTTTCTATAAAGAACCATGAACACTCACACAACCAAAAGGGATACAATCAATTTCAGAATCATTTCAAATATGTTCTGTAGTACCATCTACAGAACATTACTATCTTTTAGAGTTGTTGGTCCACCTTGTAGATGTAAAGTCAGAGACAGTAGCTCATCTGATACTGCACAGTTTGTGTTGGTCCTCTAAGTCCTTCATTGGTGGTCACAGGACACTGTTGGCTGATAAATTTGGTTTGTGCACTATTTTCCCTCCAGCAGTGACACTGATGTGTTTTAAAAAAAGCAACGTTCACTGCTACTGCAAGGTTCTGCAAGTGTTTGTTGGGCACTTAACATGCACTTAAAGGAAATGTCCACTAGATGACGCTAAGAGACAACGTACTGTGAATGGCGTACAACTACACATATTTTCCTTCTTTTAACTAACACGCCTGATTATGAAAATTAATTTTTACTACTTACAATAAAAACAGCAATATATTTTTTCATTATTAAGTGTTATGACATTATAATTAAGATAATATATTATTTTTAACATAGCAGCATAGCATTGGCTGTGTCTCAAACCTGCACTTAGATGCCTTGTTCCCTTGCTGACCTTTTGTAATCCACTCACGTTTAAAAAAAAAAAACATCGAGTAGGCATCAGAACAGCTGCTAAAATATAGATAACTTGCTTCCAGCTCTTAGTGTATCTTCAGAAGCTGACCAAACAGTTTTAAAATGCAGCCTTTTATGTAAACATTGGATTTGGACACGAATTCCTGCTTCAGAACAAAGCCTGTGTAGGCAGCATTACTTACATTTCAGACACAGCCAATTTATTTTGCTGTTAAGTATCATTTTAAACTGTAACGTGTACGTTTGTTTTGTGTGGTAAATACGTGGTGCCCTGCAGACAGCTGCTCTCTACTGGACTGCTGTTCAAGCTGTTAGTTTGAGCTCATATGAGGCAGGTTGGACTCACTGACACAAAGAAGTTAATCTGTTGGTCAACTCGCCACCTGTCATGTCTAAACTGATCTGGTTGTCTGTGTTTGTCTACCGAAATAGCTTCAAAATCTGCCACAAATAGAACATTTATATTCCACATTAGTTTTGTATGAACAGGTTATCTTATGAAGCTGAATTTAGCATCTTGTTCGATTTTTAAATTCCACCTTAAATGGCGCAGAAGTAACATTAGGTGCATGAAGTACATACAGTCACGCGATTGAATTTGCTGCACTATTTAAGGTGGTATGGAATATTTAGAACAAGAGGCTAATATTTGTTTTCTTTGCATTATTCAAGGTCTGGAAACACTTTTTATATATACAATTTATATAATATACATATGTGTGTAATAAATGTAATATATATAAACACAAATCTAATATATAAACACAAATGTACATTTAATGTTTAGTACAGCTAAGTATGTTTTATCGGAGCAACTCTCTGCACGCCTATTGGTCAGTGGTTTTGAAAGTGGGCGGGGCTTATCTCGGTCAGTTTTGGAGTCCCAACGCACCTTGTGTGACCGGAGGATTACGAACCCAGGCTGGACCAGATCAGGCTGCTCTAAAAAACGTGTATGTACATCAGGCTTTATTACCCATAAAGTGGAGAATTGCACCAATGAGGGATAGTTTATTCACTTGACTGGACTTTCCGATGGACTGTTTTTCCAGGAATTCCTTCACTGAAGATTAACAGGTGAGATTTTCCTGGGATATAGGGGATTACTGCCCTCTCGAACAAACCTTTAAAAAGGCTTATTGTCAGACATTGAAGTGGCTGGAGGAAACCAAAAGTGGAGGAAGAGCTACTACGTAGAAGATACTGTATAAAAACTGGGTTATCAGAGACAGTGATCATGTACATGTATATAATTTCAATATTAAAGGGCAAATTCACCTTTTTCACAATTAAGCACAATATACCAGTCTGTGGATGTTTGTGTTTGTGGACAATTTCCTGGGGTAAAATATTTTGAATATTTATACATTCATAAATTTTTACCTATTTATTTGTTTGTTTGTTTGTTTGAAAAATCAAATATATAAATATGACAGGTGCTCTGAGGGAAATTGTGTGTTTCACTGTCTTTTTTATTTTAACTAAATTATTCCCCCCAATATAATGGTAGCCAATCGATCCACTCATCTGCTAGGACTCTTCCAATCACTTGCAATGTCCCTGACTCTAGGAGGGTGAGGACTAGCACAGCCTCCTCCGATGCATGTGAAGTCAGCCACCATCTCTCAGCGCACAATGCATGGTAGTAGTGATGGGGAGAGAGCACCATCTTCCCACACAATTTTGCTCTCTCTGGCCCCGGCTGTCGATGGCAAGCAACATAACCGGGAATCAAACTCGCCATCTTCTGATCATAGTGTCAGCGCCTTAGTCTGTTAAGATGCTCAAGGTCTCGTGTTTCACTGTCATATGTAATTTTAAATATATATATATTTCCAGGAAATTGATATTGACAAATCAGTTAACATATATAAATGGGTAAATTGTGCTTGACCGTGAACTAAGCTGAACTTCCCCTTTAACCCAAAGTAGATTTCCAAAACAGAGAGCTTTTCTAAACCATGTCAGAGCACTTTTAATAGCCACCAACCAACGTGACTAATTAGGAAATACTGATTAGGGCTGTCACGATACCAGAAGACTAGCTAGATAGTGATACCAAGTGTAGTGTCACGATACTCTGTGCGAAATCTATACTCTGGCTATAAATTAAAAACACTCATAATTGTCTTTAATATCAAACATTTATTTAATAGAGCAGACACATTTCTACATTTTACAGCTTAACTGACATCTGTTCTTTTTAAAATGTAATCTCTGCAATCCATCAACAAAATACTGTTTAAATTTTTTGCAATATATTTATATTAGAAATGATTGAAAGTATAGAATTGACTACCAAATCTGAATATTGATAAATTTAAATGTCTGTACTTTATATTCTTGGTGCAGCTGTAATATAGATGACTTGATCAGTGTAGATGGCCACTTAGGGTCATGAAAGCATATTTACTGAACAATTATTACTGTCATGAGAACCATGCAGCTCCATTATTTTTCATCATCTTCCCTTTATATTGTATAAACATATCATGAAGAATGTACCAATAAAAATTTTTTGGAATAAAATCTCTTTTTACAAACTTAAAATTAACCCAAAAATGTCTCGCTAAGTTACCATTTGGAGATACATGTCTTTTTGGACAGTGATGGTATGAAGGTCAGTATATTTTCTAGACCATTAAATAAAGGCACTGTTAACTCACCAATATTGAAAATGAATTATGGTCAAACAATAAAAATGCACTCAATAGTACACTTTGAAACACTTCAAAGTACTTTAATGGATAAAAAGATGAATTATATTAGACTTGTACAGTAGCAAACACATGGGAGTGTCCATCAGGCTCTGCTTATTACTGAAAAACATAATTTCTTCCTACTGGAATGTCAATATGAATTTTAAAATTAAATTTAATGGAGAAATATGTATAGCATGAACTTTATAGAATGACCACTGGAGTTAGATTAATATTATGCCTCCACAGAAGCCGACACTGCAGAAATCAATGTCTAATTCCATTATGTAATGGATTGTGGACCACGTGATAACTCATTCACACATGGCAGGTACCCCTATAGTGTCATCTCATGTGCAGTTACATATACACACAGTTATCAGTAACAAAGTCACAAAGTTGAACTAACAGACAGGCATAATTAGAAAACTTGGTCTACATTAGGGGTGTACAATATGGACATAATATACAATGTTTCAGAACACTGTTGTATTTTGATTTTAAAGTGTAATAAGTGTACATAACAAAAACAAATTGCAAAATAAATGTAATGAAATGCTAATACAACTTTGAAATGATTAATCACAGTTAATGCCTGTTAACAAACCAATGCCTTTTGAACACAGTTGTGTTTAAACTATGTTTGTATGAGTGTTCATACATCTTTCAGAATATAAATTGTGGTTGTTTTGTGTGACCCTGATAAAATATGTACAAATATGGTTATCTCCCTCTTAACATTTCTCAAATCTTTCTCTGTCTGCTATAGTCTTATGTGTGAGTCCAATGTGTACATCACAAGAAAAAGAGGGATAGACAGAGAAACAAAGAGAGTGAGAGAGAGATTAATATACAGATTGATGGATCTCTTGTCTATCCTCACCCCCACCCCGTCTGATAAGAGATTAAAAACAAACATTTACCATTTCTGAAGAGAACAGTAAAATCTCTTATATGTATATACAGTATACACAGTATATATATATATATA
>BRDA01001241.1:13030-28555 GCA_036984385.1 Crenuchus spilurus | reverse complement strand
ACTTCTATGTGTACGTGTGTGTATATATATATATATATATATATATATATATATATATATATATAATGTCTAAACATTTACCGCATTTTAATTTTCATACCCTTTAAATAACGTAACATTGACTTCTATAATTCTATAATTCTTCTCTGATTGTAAGGTATAATTGTAGTTGGAATGGAAATTACTGTATATAATAATGGATAAAAAATACTGGATTGTTCTAACCTACATGTCATATAGCTTCTCATTCTTTAAAAGAAAATTCTGTAAAATTCTCCCTTTCTGTCTCTTTCAGCTCAAGACTCCACCTGCAGCCATGGCTGTGTTGAGGTAGGAATTCCGGGGAATGTCGTGGAATGTTGGGAATGTCGGAACCGGGGCCTCCACCCTGTAGGGAACAGCCTCAGCGTTTGCAGACAAATGAACAGCAAGGAAGTCAAGGCCTACATCTTAGCTTAAAAAAAATAAATATAATCTCTTAAATTATTTTAACCAATCAAGTGCATCAATAGCATGCAGTTAAGTACCATGAACAAAAAATCCCTATACTTAGAAAATAACATTCAAAGCACATATCTAATAGAAGCTAAGGGCAGACAGTACCTGGAAATTTTTTTGACAATGTACAGTATTTATTTTTAGGACATTTTGAGAAAATCCAACAATAGAGGTACATTTAAAATCAAGAATTTATTTAAAAAAAAAAATTTAGTTAACAAGAAACTAGAACTAAATCCAAATAACACTGAATCCAGTCAAACATATCCTCTTTGTAATAAAACAAATATGAATGAATTAAATAATGTGGTTGGTTGGTGTTCTTTGAACGTTCAGAATATGCTCAGGAAAATTTATCA
Source organism: Crenuchus spilurus (assembly GCA_036984385.1). NCBI lineage: Eukaryota > Metazoa > Chordata > Actinopteri > Characiformes > Crenuchidae > Crenuchus > Crenuchus spilurus. The sequence continues at coordinate 27,698 of BRDA01001241.1, read as the reverse complement.
CAGTAATGGTAAAATATTATGATTTTGTCTTACTTCAGTCACACACAGTAAATCTGCCAGTGTTAAATCAACACTTTTAGAGTTAAAATAACACTGAGAGTGTTACATTTTGACACCCTCAGTGTTAATTTAACTCTAATAGTGTTGATTTAACACTGGGATATTTACTGTGCACCTATAACAAAAGCCAAGACAAGTGCGTAATATCTCAACATTGTACAAATGTATTATTTAGTAACTGCTGTCAGATGTATATACTGTATATAATGTAGTAGTACTGCTATTTTGACCCATTTTTCTTCCTCTATTATTAGTGACCAGCTCATTCCACCTCTGACCTTGCCGTTACCATGTGGTCATAGTGGAACACAGCCAGCTGTTTGTCTGAAGAGCATTATGGTGTAGCTCCTCCCACTCACCAGAAGGATGATGGCATCTGTGGTCTCTTTTGGCAGCAGAGGCCGGACCTTGAACCTTAGGGGTGTGGACCCTGAGACATGCATGATTGTCTTCAAAAACCACTGGGCTCAGGTACATCGTTCATTTTTTCTTTTCTTCTACAAAACAATCAGTAATATTGATCATTTAACAGCACACACATCTTTATTTTACCATGCACTCAATTAAGAATGATATTTCTCCATTTTTTGACAAATACTGGTCTAAAAAAGGCTTAAAGGTAACATTTTAAGCAAGATTAGTGTGTTATTTTTGTTTTGCACAAATTTAAGATAGAAAATGAAATGAGCACCAAGCAAAAGTTTGGGCACACCAAGATATTTGAGTTCTCTGACCACTTTTCTCAAGGTTTCAGAAGGTAATTAGCTTGTTAGGATGAGAGCTTGGGCGGCATGGTGGCTTAGTGGTTAACACGTTCACCTCTCAGCGCTGAGGTCTTGAGTTCGAGTTCCCATCTGAGTGGAGTTTCCATGTTCTCCCCGTGTCTGCGTGGGTTTCCTCTGGAGTCTCAGGTTTCCTCCCACAGTCCAAAAACATGGAGGTCAGGTGGATTGGGTACTCTAAATTGTCAGTGTGTGTGTGTGTGTGTGTGTGTGTGTGTGTGTGTGTGTGTGTGTGTGTCACCCTGCGATGGATTGGTGCCCTGTCTGGGCTTAGTTGAATAGTGTAATGCCCTGCCCCGCCCAGTGAGGGGGTAGGGGACTAACCGCGACCCTGATAAGGATTAAGCGGGTGTGATAATGGATGGATGCGGGCTTGTTCACAGTCATGATTAGGAAAGGCCAGGTGATCTCAGACCAGTCATGGGCCCCTCTAAGCAGATTGCCTAGCACTTTGAACTCCATTAATAAAATAATTGATGCTCACAAAGCAAGATGTTGTAAGAGGATAGCAAAGTGGTTTCAGGTGGCTGTTTCCTCAGCTTGTGATGCAATTAAGAAATGACAGTTAACAAAAACACTAGAGGTCAAGTTGAGGTCGTGAAGATCAAGAAAGCTTTCTGAAACTGATCATAGGATTGCTATGAAGGCTAATCAAAACCTTGTTAGACTTGAAAAGACCTTCAGGATAGTCTTCAGGCTCTAGAGTGGTTTTGCACTGTTCATAAGCTTTTACAAGCTATGATACTTGCCAACAGGGATTTTAATAACTACTGACCATGTGGGGTCCCCAAACTTTTGCTTCTGTCCTTTTACTTTTTCATTATTTTGAAGATATATTCACCGTCAGCAACTGTTAGCATGTACCAAAATGTCAACATTTTATTTGGTTTCTTATCTTAAAACATAATATCTATTAACTATGATGAATTTTTCAGCACATACTATGAGTCTCATATATAAAATATGTTATGAGATACATTTACAATGAGAGCTTTTGCTGTCCCTCAAAGGTTTTGCGGATCCTGGAAAAGCATGACCCCACTCGTAATAATGGTGGCGTGAGCCTGCCAGCATGCCGTTTGGGCCCGATTCCTGGTGATGAAGCCAGCGCTGTGCAGAACTATGTGGAACACATGCTCTTCTTGCTGATGGAAGAGGAGTGTGGTGTGGGTGGAGCCATGGGCCCCATCCTGGAGTTTGTGGTGGTGGAGAACGTGATGGAGAAGCTGTTTCTGTGGAGCCTGCGGCGCGAGTTTACGGATGAAATGAAGCTGGAGCAGCTGCGCATGTACGAGATGCTGGTGGGCCAGGCACGGCAGCCCCTGTTGCACCACAAGCCCATCCTCAGGCCCCTCATGATGCTGCTTTCTGCCTGCTCTGGCCCCTGTGCCGTAGGGCCGTCCTGCGCTCTGGGACCCAGCAGGAGCTCCGCAGCAGGACCCATGGGCCCATCGGTGGAGGCGGAGTTGGTACGGCTGCTTCATCAGTTGTGCCTTGTGCTGGCACGGGATGCCTCCGTGCTGGAGCTATTCTTCCACAGCAGTCAGGATCAAGGAGCTGCTAACTTTTTGCTCTTCTCACTGCTGGTTCCCTTTGTACACCGGGATGGGCCAGTGGGCACGCAGGCCAGGGATGCGCTGACACTTATCATGGCTCTGTCAGCACACAATTCAGTGGTGGCCAGTCACATCGCCCAGAACACTTATTTCTGTCCGGTGAGTGGGAGCATCATGCTGACTGTATTGATAGCATCAGTCAAATCAAATGAGCTCAATTTACACCTAGAGTAGCCAGTTACAAGGCTAATATGACTCAGTTTAAAGTATGAGCTAAAGGCCCAAATGGTTTGACACTGAAACCAAGAATGTTTACTTGCAAGCCCCAAATGTTCTGTGAAAGTGAAAGTAAAGCGTAAGTGCATTCCTCTGGAGACTTCCATTCTCCTGGGCTAAGCCCTCAACGTCTTTACATACAAGTGAGACCCCTGCTCTGGATGCATGTTAATGCCAGGTGTGAGTTGGGACCACGTTTTCATACAGAGAGCAGATTAAAGTGCTTAAATCTGTTTTACTGGTTCTGTAGAGCTGCTGTTGTTGCAGTACTTAACACCGACCTTCCGGTTACAGCAATCCTTGATTGTGGCTTTAGCAACAGACGTAAGTGAGCCAGTAACTCCGACTGTAGGGGAATTGTTCTCCGAGTCTATAATCACAAACTAGGATTCCTCACCGAGATTTGATCCTACACCGCATTTCACTTCCAAGAAGCTTCTGTGAATCAGCAAGTTTGTGGCTGCTTACATATCTTGCATATCTTAAATATTTTCTTAAATTACATGAAGACGTAGTTTTCATATTTACATATTTGCCCCAGATGTAGTCAGTCAGTGAGGGTATTCTTGCAGTCTAAATTTGCTTCTTTAGAAAAGAAATTGCAAACAAGACGTGGTACAAAACCCTAGAACTCAATAGACACCTAAATAGCCCAGTTTACATCATCAAAACGTCTCTCAAACTGCACCCAAATCTCGATTAAGGTCTCACAATTCAGGGCCCAGCGACAGAACTGGTAGAAGACTGATCTTAGATGCTCATGACAGCTGTCATCACCAGAAATGATAATAGATTCCTCCTCCTGCTCTGGGATGTTGCGGTATTTAGGTGTATAGAATTTTTAATACTGAAAGATGAGCCCGGCTACAGTCACATCGTTTCCATCAGCTGAAGACATCTGACTTGTGTATGCATGTTGGATGAATGTATGAGCTCATACACATTTTTACAATGCAGAAAAGTAGTTCAGGAACTGAATGACACCCAACAAGCTTGTGTAGTTCTACATCAAGATTTGAGGGGTCACAGAAACCTGTTTTTCATGTAAAATCTGCAAATTTGGTAACTTACTGAACAACATTTTTAGTGAGTTTAAGTATTTTTTATATAAACATTACTACAATAGATATTTGGGACTTTTATCTTTTATTTACTTAATTCTGTTGCAAATGTGATGGATAGGCTGAACAACACAATATCTCAATAAGTGACCTAGCAAATTTGGTCAGGCAGGGTCACAATTACACCAGACAATAATATATGAATATGTATGAAAATATGCATGAATGCATGTTTGTTACATTATTTCTAATATGTATTTAAAAACATGAAACAGTATAATGAAAATGGCTAAAATGAAAGACTGTAAGCAAAATTGATGTTTTGTGTGTTTGAATGTCATTGGCTACAGATGCTAAAACACTTCAGTTATTTTGGTAATTGTGAGATTGTCCCTAACACTGTAGCTGCCGGAGCACAAACACAACACAAGCTAACACACACAGCACATAGCTAACACATACTCAAAGCTAGGACAACCACAAAGCTAAGCGGCTGTATTCTGGCTTCATCATAAGTGTAGTTTAGTAAAGTTGTAACTGTAACTGTGCTGGTGAATCTGTGTTTTGTTAACTGGTGAGGAAAAACACAATTCTGAATGTCCAACAAGGCAACAGTGTCATTAAAAATGTCATTGTTCGGTATAAACTCTTCTGTTTTTTGCCCAAAAAAATTCAGCTGCTGAATATGCAGTGCATCCCTAGTATAGTAAATAACATACAGTGTGATAATATGCCATGAATACCAAGCAAAACAACAATCATAGACTGACAATGACCAGCACAATAGGATTAACATGCAATTACATCTTAATTACAGCATTTACATATAAACTAAGCCATTCAGAACAGTCTGGAATGAAATGTACCAGTCAGATTTGTTAATAGTGGTAGCGATAGGAACCAGAAAGCGGAAGTGTTTAACAGCTCTGAAAACTGAGCAGAGAGTTACTTGCAGGGCACAAAAGATACACTACATTACCAAACATTTGTTTACACGCACACACACACACAAACACATATATGATTGGTGATGCTGGAATGCCTGAGCTGATAAGCTCTTATGTAACAGTGTTAATATAATTACACAGGAAAGAGGAAGGGAGGAGGTGTCCACTATGACGTCCAGCCATTCTCCAAGTGAGTGAGAGAGAGAATGAATAATGAATGGCTTATACTCTCATTACTTAGCCACTCTGTTGTGTCGGCCATGTTGCTCTGGGGTCAGTGGCGATGATCTGGAAATGCAATGATGTAACTTTGTCAACAACTTCCTTTACGAATATGATATTAATATCTATAAAATGGATATTTCCTATTCTAAAATCTGATTGGTTACATTCAAAGCCGTTGTAGAAAACAGACCTGTTATGGCGCACATTAAATAAATACAATTATTACATTTTTATTATCCACCATTTTTTGAATTTGCATAATTGATAACTATTAATTAATTAATAGTTATAATTAATAACTGAGTACTGATGTGAAATAATACATTGTAGAAAAACTTTCTACAGGGGTAGTGGTAGGAACCAGGGATTGCAATGTCTACAATACACATATAGGCAGTTTATTTTTCTTCCGTAATTATGAGTGCACCTACTTGTACCTTCTGGGGTTTTATACTTAATATTTTCTTGGTAAACTAGCAGTAAAGTTTGACTATTTTGCCTTACAAGACTCGTCTAACTCTCCACCTTGTATGTGTTTAAAAAATTAATTGTAGGCTAAATCCTATCTCTGAACTATCACATAATAGTTAATAACTTTTTGTTAGGTAGCTTTAACTGTTATGCAGTTATGATATGATGTCTGGTCCCTATCATCATCACTGTGCACAATTCTGATTTGGTGCATTTTACATCAAATTGTTCTAAAAGGTCGTGTTTGCAATACAAAATATCTGAAAAAATCGATGGAACTGCCCTTTAATACACTGGTTTCCTGGAAAGGGATTAAGCCTAGTCTTAGACTGGAAAAACAATATTCAAAATGCTGCTGGATAATGGCTCCATGTGATGAAATACCATTGTACTGTTAACTGAATGACAGAGAGAGAGAGAGAGAGAGAGAGAGGGACAGAGAGAGAGACAGAGAGAGAGAGAGACAGAGAGAGATAGAGACAGAGAGAGAGAGAGAGAGAGAGAGAGAGAGAGAGACAGAGAGAGAGAGAGAGAGACGGAGAGAGAGAGAGAGAAAGAGAGAGACAGAGAGAGAGAGAGAGAGAGAGAGAGAGAGAGACACAGAGAGAGAGACAGAGAGAGAGAGAGATGCTGTAGGAGTCAATACAATCACTGGCCAGGAGCCATAAAATTCCAGTGAACTCAGTGCCCACCCAGTTAGACCTAACAACACACACACAGACACACACAGTCTCTCTCAACAGACTGGTGATCTGCATGTGAGAGGTTTCATCACAAAACCAAAACAAATGGCAGCATGTCAGCTTCTTCCCTCCCCCACCTCTCCTTTCTTAATCTGAACTGGATTTTAATCCCAGTCACGGGATTTTACCAGTTTAGAAGCAGAGTGCTTTTTACTGCAGGATTATTCAGTGATTTTTTTTGCCCTCAATGCTCCTGACCCAAATAAATCCACGTGCAGACAAGACCATGTGTGGGGAAATACTGCTGTACGATGTGAACAACAACAACAACAACAACAACAACAACAATGCGAAAAGCTAATGAATGTAGATACAATTATATAATATCATATGATGCACAATTATAAGAAATCAGTATATATACATTGTTTATTTATTCATTTAGTTAAGTAAAATGCACAACATATTGTGTATGTGTGTGTGTGTGTGTGTGTATGCATGCATCATTCTTCATTTATCTCTGCTACTTTCAGAGTCAAAACATTACATATTTGATTTGTGTGTGTGTGTATGTGTATCTGTTTGTGTGTGTGTGTGTGTGTGTGTGTAGGTGTTGGCCACAGGTCTGAGTGGTCTGTATTCTTGGCTCCCGGCTAAGTTAGAGGTGTACAGTGAAGGATGGCACTGTTTAGAACGAGCCGACTGGATGCAGGTTCCTGCACTCATCCAGTTCCTCAACTCTCTACACTTCTGCAGCACTGTATGCAAGGTGAGACACACCTACACACACACACACACACGCACATCATAATGATAACTAAATCAACACTAAACTATAATTTTACAGAAGAGTATAAATCTGTATTTATGGTTAATGTGTAAAAATATAACAAATATCATTATTAATATTATTTTAATAATCTAATATTAAATGAATTATTGTTTTTTTTTTGTGTGTGTGTGTGTGTGTGTGTGTGTGTCTTTAGGTGGCCCACCCCTCTATCAGAGATCAGCTGCTTGGTTACATTTATAATGGCTTTCTGGTGCCAGTCATGGCTCCTGCATTACATAAGGTGGGACTGAGTGTTGTTTATTTGTTTATACATCATTGCCATACACACACACACACACACACACACACAAACTTTGGTGTAAGTGATTTCTGTGTACTGATTGGTTAGCTGACTTTGGAGGAAGTCATGACCACGACGGCATACCTGGAGCTGTTTTTGCGGAGCATCTCTGACCCCGCCCTCCTCCAGACCTTCCTCATCTTCATCCTCAGACATCGGCATGACAACGTAAACATTCTGGATACACTGGTCAGCAGAATCAACACACCCTTTCAGGTTTGTGCATATGAGATTTTCAGTGTCATTTTGATATCAATACAATCCTAATATTTACTGTATTTTAATTAGATCATTTACATAAATAACACAATTATTCATTATTTTGGTCGTTCACTTGATGCTAACCACTTTATTGATCAAATCCAAGACATGGTGATGACCAGTCAATGTAAGATGCTCTACAGATTCACATGCTTCTACACTGATAAGGCAAAAGCTTTCATTGCCAATAGTGGCCTCTAAATTCTTCAGAACTCAGTCTGATCATCTGTGGGATGTGCTGAAAGATCAAGTGTGATCCAAAACTCCACCTCACAACTTACAGGATCTGCTGGTAATGTTTTGGTGTCAGACACCACAGGACACCTTCATAGGTCTTGTAGAGTTCATATCTTGGCAGGTTGGAGCTGTTTTGGTAGCACCAAGGATAACTAACAGCATATAGAGCATATTCAAATATTGGTCATATTGTTTTGCTTATATGTTACTGAGAAATTTTAAGTATTCATGTTTGTTTGTTATATATAAATAATCCTAATGTAAGCATCTGTGTTTGGTCATGATGCTTGTAGAACACCATAAGAGACTTAATTTTCATGTAAAATATTTTATTATGGTGGCTTAGTGGTTAGCACGTTCGCCTCTCAGCGCTGAGGTCTTGGGTTCGAGTCCCCATCTGAGCGAAGTTTCCATGTTCTCCCCGTGTCTGTGTGGGCTTCCTCTCACAGTTCAAAAACATGGAGGTCAGGTGGATTGGGTACTCTAAAAATTGTCTGTGTGTGTGTGTGTATATTAGGGCTGCGAATCTTTGGGAATCGAACTAATCAATCCAGAATCGATTCTTGGGGTCACAAATCGATTTTTTTCTGATTCTTTCAAATCTAAACTAAATACTTTACCGTTGCAATCTCTGCAAATCGCATGAGTCACGTCAAGCCCTTTCTTACCCAGGCTGGGTTGACGGTAAAATCCAAAGTGTTTCCAAATGGTTGCTTTCAAAGACCGCGGCTTGGCTTGCATGCCTGTACGTAGCTGTTTCCTTGTTTTGCCTAGCACTACGGTGGCTGAGAAGGCACATCCGCACCTGCAAAAAAAATCGATTTTTTAAAAACGAAAATCGATTCTGAATCGTTCAATGTGAGAAATGTGATGCACCCCTAGTGTATATGTATGTGCGCGTGCGTGTGTGCACCCAGCGATGGATTGGCACCCTGTCCTGGACTTATTTGAATAGTGTAATGCCCTGCCCTGCGCCCAGTGAGGCGGTAGGGGACTAACCGTGACCCGGATAAGGATTAAGCGGGTGTGATAATGGATGGATGGATATATTCTGCAGCCATGATCATGTTATTATATTCCAAATCTTTTTTCCTCTATGTCTTGTAGTTGGGTACTGTATCTCTGGCTCTGTTCCGCACACTGATTGGTCTCTACTGTGAGGATGTTATGTTGCAGCTCATTCTCAGGTAAACACTTCCCACTTGATTCTTTCTCTGCCTTTTTCTGTCTGGCCCTCAGCATCTTCCAGCAGAACCTTCACATAGTCTGAACAGTTGTGAATTTTTACACTGACTGCACTGATGTGCTGTTTTTTTTTTTTTATCTTAACTGAATGTCAGTTAATTTCCACTGAAGTAGCCCCATTGCCTCTATTAGAGAATAGACACAGATTTAGTGCAGTCCAGAAAGGGTATGTTCCCCTTTGTAAATGTATTTTTATTGGTTTTCATGCATTTAAAATGTATTAGCGTCGCTTAGCAAAAAACGTATACGTCGAGAACGTTATTAAGTATACTTAAGTATAATAAAAGTATTTCCCTAAGTGTACTTTTATTTAGCAAGTACACTATATGTATACTTACTTGGGACTAAATTGGCCCACTTCAAGTTCAAGTACATAAAAAGTAAACTGGAAGGATGCTCTATAATTAGCGTAAAATTATAAAATTATAGAGTATCCTTCCAGTTTATTTTTATGTACTTGAACTTAAAGTGTTCCAATTTAGTCCCAAGTAAGTATACATATAGTGTACTTGCTAAATAAAAGTACACGTAGGGAAATACTTTTATTACACTTAAGTATACTTAATAACATGTACTCGACGTATACTTTTTTTTTGCTAAGGGATAGCATTGCACAATAAGACAAACTGGTATTATATACAAACTAATTAGCCACAACATAATACTTCTCACACTTGAAGTGAAGTACGAAGTAACTCAGTTCAAGCATGTCGACCTGGGCCACTTTGATAACGACCAAATCGTTATGGTCAGACCATTAGGTCAGACCACCTCCAAAGCTGCAAGACTTGTGGGGTGCTCCTAATCAGAAGGGAAAGTTCAGAAGTCCACGGTTGGATTTTGGTCCCAGTTTGCCTCTATTTTTTGAGTTATTAAATCTGAACTGTTTTGGTTATTGGCTATTAAAAATGTATTATCCTTTGCTTTTCATGTATATTTACACATTAAGATTTATAATGTTGACATTTTGGAGAAGGTTTTTGTCTAAAAAGCTGTTGGGCTGCAATGAGTATCTTCACAATTGTGGTATATAATTATTTTTATTATGAAATTATAATAATAATATTTAATTAGGGGGCACGGTGGCTTAGTGGTTAGCACGTTCGCCTCTCAGCGCTGGGGTCTTGGGTTCGATTCCCCATCTGAGCGGAGTTTCCATGTTCTCCCCATGTTCTGCGTGGGTTTCCTCCGGGGTCTCCGGTTTCCTCCCACAGTCCAAAAACATGGAGGTCAGGTGAATTGGGTACTCTAAAAATTGTCCGTAGGTGTGTGTGTGTCACCCAGCGATGGACTGGCGCACTGTCCTGGGCTTAGTTGAATAGTGTAATGCCCTGCCCTGCGCCCAGTGAGGGGGTGGGGGACTAACCGCGACCCTAATAAGGATTAAGCGGGTGTGATAATGAATGAATGAATGAATATTTAATTATATAATATTTATTATATTATATATAATAATATTTAATTTATAATAATATTTAATATTTTAAATTAATATTTAATAATTATTATTATTAAATTATAAATATTATTATGAAATAAATAATAATAAATTATTATTTTATTATGAGTCTCTTTACCCTTTAGAGTTTTAGGTCCTCTCAAGTTTCCTTCTTCATCTCAAGCTCACCTCAGCTTAATCATTATGGGTTATGTCTTCAGTAAACTATACAAGCAATTGAATGCCCTCTTTCATTCTGCTTCTGCATGGAGTTAAACTATGTCTTCATATTCACCTTCCCGCAGGTATCTGATTCCATGCACTCACCTGTTGTGTAGTGAGCAACACAGACTGAGAGAGAGAGACTGCTATTCCTCCAGCGCTGCTGCATTCCTCTCTCTCACCCCTTCATTCTTCATCCCTAAACCCTGCTCCTCACCAACGCAGCCCCCTAAACCAGATTACATCCTCTGGTCAAAAGTTACTGAAGGTCTGCTGAAGGGGAATATGGGTAATTGAGTTTTCTTAATTAATTATCCAATAAATTACATAATTAATTCTATGCCAATGACAAGAATATTAGAAAGTGTTGCCAAAAGTTGGCAGTAAGTGTAGCATCTTTTTTTTTTGGCATGCAGTATTCCTAAAATAATTGCTGAATTGTCTTTTATTCCAGGACTTGAAGACTTTTTTTCAGGTGGGGATAGTTCAGGACATTCAAGTTTGATGAACTCTGAGCCCTTGATGGAAAAGAACTACCTCCAGTACCTAAGTGACGCACGCAGCATCATCAGCACCAGCATCAAAGCATGTCAAGTATGGTCAGCACCTTATGATGGACTTAACCCAACACCTGAGGAATACAGGGGTGATGAGGAGTTGGATGAGCCACAGGAAGAGAGGGGTAAAGATGGAGAGACAGAGACACATCTCAACACTCCTCCATCCCAGCCACCTACCCCTCAACCCACTTCTGACACCATTTCATCCAGCGAGCGGGCTGGAACTCTATTTGAGCTGGAGTGGGATGATACCTATGATGCTGCTCCAGAGAGAGAGGGCAACCCTCATATCTCTGAGAATCCACATATTCCAGAGCGCCCGATCCCGGAAGAGCCCCCAAAACACATTCAGGAGATGCGGAAAAGTGCCATCATGTTGATCCGGGATTCTTACATTGAAGAGTCCGATTTCCAGGATGATGTCTTAGTTTATAGTCTCATTGCACGGAAAGATGCAAAAGATGATTGCAGAGCTTCCTTAAAGGTGGCTCAGAGGAATCAAAATCACATTCATTCACACAGCCATGGACAGACTGAAACAAATAATAATGCACATGTTCACTCAAATAACAGCATACAGAACAATGTACACAATAATATACAAAAACACACAAACAATCATATAATGAACCACACACGCAACATCCTAAACAATCCTAAAGCAGGAGTCGACTGTATTTTAGAATCTAGCAATAATGGAAAGAATCAGGAATCCAGAGAACGTTTACAAATATTAAATGGACATGTTTCTGCAGACGAGATGGAGCACTTAAACAATAAAATGGTTTCACAAAAGCAGGACCCACAAAACAAATCTTCAGGGGATGATTTCATTTCTCAGTGTCTCCAACTCATCCGCACTTTGGGAGGAGAAGAAGAAGACAGCATTGTAGAAGATGAAGATCATTTACAAAGGTTAACCACACTTCTGTATGGTGCAGAGGTGGAAGTGGACTTCAGTTCATTGTGTAGTGATTATGACGATGTTGAAGAAAGGAATGAAAGGCTAGAGCAGGACAAGAGTGATGTGAAGATACATGGCATGCCATTTACAGGTGAGTTTATCGATTTAAAGCAAATAATTTGGTAAACATATGTGACATGGTTGGATTAGATTAGATTCAGCTTTGCCAACGTGATAGCCCACAATGGAATTTGACACACTAGTGTAAGAACATGTGCCCAATGTGGTGGGCAGCCCTATACATGGTGTCCGGGGAGCAGTTGGGGGTAGGTGCCTTGCTCAAGGGCACTTCAGTCATGAATTGGACCGGCGACCTTCCAGTTACAAGACCAGATCCCTAACCACCAGGCGATGGCTGCCCCTGGATTAACCTATCAGCCGATTTTTGCTTCTTTAGTTTAGAACTGGAGCTGTGGGGCACCGACTGGCTCAGCGGGCTAAGACGCTGACACTATGACCAGAAGATCATCAACAGCCGGGGCCCAAGAGAGCAAAAATCAGACGTCTACTGATTGATCCATGCGAAACTAGAGACCCTGCACTTTCCTCCGAGCGCGTTGGTTCCCCAGGGATGGTGTATCAGCGGTAGTTCGAAAAGAGGTGGTGGCTGTATCACACGCAACGGAGGAGGCGTATGCATGTCTTCACCCTCCTACAGTCAGGAACAGTGCAAAGTGATGGGGAGAGCCACTAATGGGTTGGGTTAATTGGCGACTACCACATTGGGAATGGAGAAAATTGGCAAAATTTATATCAGATCATAATTAAGGTCTCACAAACTAATGAATATGGAGACGATATGAAAATAATAAAAATGTGTCGCTGGAGTCTGAGTAGGAAGGACTGATCTAAAATCTGATGACCTCATTAATACAGAGGACTCCACTCTGCAGCTGTCTGAAGTGATTTAAGTTTGCATCCAAAGCCAAGGCCTGTAATGCTCTACATCCATCACTCCATTATTTTAGGTCCCTTCATGAGTGTGCTGCTCTCCCGCCTGGAGAACATGTTAGAGAACTCTGCAGAGGTGAACCTCCTGGTGACGGGGATTCTTTCACAGATGGCATCGTATCCACAGCCTCTACTCCGTGGCTTCCTCCTCAGCACACGGCCTGTATTCCAGCCCAGCATCCGCTCTCTCTATCAGGTACCCCTACTACACACCATAACACACCATCACACTATCAAAATACATAGTGACCATTGTTTTAGGGAAGATGACACAGAATTTTCCACAGCCAGGCCTGGCGATATTAGATTGTAGCGTCATTATCTAATGAAAGATAGAAAAAGGGGCCACTTTCAGGAATGACATTTCTTCTGATGTAGCGTTGTATATTTTTATTTTCTTTGCAGTTTTTTTACACACTCAGAGACAAACGAAACAAACACCTCTGTCAGCTGTCATGATTGTCTAAAGAACATGTGACTATAAGCTGTTTTAAATAAATAAAAACACACATATCACACTTTGCCTTTACCTTCTTCTGTTTTATATTATTGTCTTACAGATGCTTATGACAAATGTCTGTATAGCTCACGTAGTACGTGTTTATGTTTCAGGTCCTGGTGTCTGTGGGTTGCCAGATAGAGCAGTATGTGGCATCCAGGCCTGATTTTGCACAGATGGTGAGAGAAGCTGCTCAGTACCTGCTACTCAAAGATCAAGCCCTTAAGGATAGAGGTAAATACAATATGAGTGCATGGATAAACTAATCCAATCTCAAAAGGGTTATCAGGTGGATGTCTGTATCTACGTCTCCTCAGTGATCAAATGTTCCATTTCTTTCAGTAATTCAATTCAAATAGTGAAACTCGTATATTATATAGATTCATTACACACAGAGTGTCTATTTTAAGTGTTTATTTCTTTACTAATGTTGATGATTATGGTCTACAGCCCAAGACCAATTAAAAAATATTTAAATACATAAATGTTGGTATGTATGTACAGTATCTGCACTCAATACTTGGTCGTGGATCCTTTTGCATGAATTACTGCATCACTGCAGTGTGGCATGGAGGTGATCAGCCTATGGCACTGTTGAGGTGTTATGGAAGCCCAGGTTGCTTTGATAGCGGCTCGTCTGCATTGTTGCGTCTCATCTTCCTCTTGACAATAGCTCATAGATTCTCTGTGGAGTTTAGTTCAGGTGAGTTTGCTGGCCAATCAGGCGCAGTGACACTGTGGTTATTAAACCAGGTGTTGGTATTTTTGGCAGTGTGGGCAGGTGCCAAGTCATGCTGGAAAATGAAATCCACATCTCCGTAAAGCTTGTGATCAAACGGAAGCATGAAGTGCTCTAAAATGTCCTGGTAGACGACTTCACTGACTTTGGACTTGATATAACACAATGGACCAACACCAGCAGATTGCATGGCTCTCCAAACCATTGAAATGAAAAAGTTAATTGTTTTTTTCATAATTTAATTCAAAGGTGAACTGACATGGTTTATATTCATTACATGTAAAGTGACAAATTTTAATCTGGCAGTAAATTTAAGCCTGTACATATAGAGCTTATTATTGATTGGGTGTTTTGGGTC
>BRDA01001241.1:0-12930 GCA_036984385.1 Crenuchus spilurus | reverse complement strand
TCTCTCTTCTCTCTCTCTCTTGTCTCTCTCTCTCTTGTCTCTCTCTCTCCCTCTCTCCTCTCTCTCTCTCTTCTCTCTCTTTCTCTCTCTCTCCTCTCTCTCTCCTCTGTCTCTCTTTCTCTCTCTGCTCTCTCTCTCTCTCTCCTCTCTCTCTTCTCTCCCTCTCTCTCTCTCTCTCTCTCTCTGTGTGATGAGGCTTTAGAGCTGAAATCATTGAGGTGATTAGTGGAGAAGAGATTGCACTAATCTGAGAGTCATCAAGTTGGCAGATTCGACTTCCCCTGACTAGCTCACATGTCAATACACACTACCACACACTGCACTGTGAACACACTACCGCTAACACACGGTCACAGTCTGACTGTTCTTCAGCAAACTGAATAATTTCAATTTAATTCACATTTCATATTTATCTCTGAAGGTGTCCTGTGATACCTGGAATCAATAAGTCCTGTAAGTTTACAAGGTGGAGATGTCGTGGATTGTGTTTGTTGTGCTGGAGAGTATGGAGGTCACAGTTGTACTGACCCCTGACCAGGAGCACCCCTCCGACCTTGCCTTTTTAGAGATGCTCTGATCCAGGCGTCTGGCCATCATGATTTGGTCATTGTTGAAGTGACTCTGGTCTTCACGCCTGCCCATTTCATGCACATCTAACAAATTGACTACAAGAACAAATGATTCTTTACTATATAATATATCCAAGACGTTCACATGTATCATTGCGACAAGATAATCAACATTTTTATTTCACATTTGAGTGGTCATAATGTTTTAGATCATCTGTATATGTTTCCAGTGACTACTTCTGGAACTGGGAATGACGCTCTGTAGCAGTTTCATTTATAAATGATCTATGAAAATGCTAATGCTATGCTATGCTACTAGGCTGGACCACCTTGTTAATTGAAACTAGCCTAGAGAACAATTAATTCATCACTATGTTCAGCACCATATTAATGAGCTTTAGGGGCTTCAGCCCAGGAAATGAGTGAGTTGATATGGATTTGGAGGACAAAAAGAACCAGACTGTTGCTCAGTGGCCCAAAATCCTCTTTTCAGATTAAATTAATCTTACATTTCATTTGGAAATCATCATCCTAGAGTCTGGAGGAACAGTGGAGAGGTACAGAAACCAAGGTGTCTGAAGTCCAGTGTGAAGTTTCTGAAGTCTGAGATGCTTTGAGATGCCATGTCATCTGCTGTTTAAATGCCCCCACTTAAAACTTAAGACATTTTTAATAATATAGGCTGCAATAAACAAATGCAGCTCACTATTTCAGCCCTAAATACAGTTTCAGTAGACATGTACATATTTACTTTTTCATTTCATCATTGGCAGTAGACGTTGAACAATTTCCTCTTTTTTGTTTACGTTCTTCCTTGACGACCTTCCTGCCCTCAGAACAGGATATCCTGCAGGAGAATGGGCCCGGATGGTTTCTGAATGGACACATTCCTGGACGGTTGCTGAAATCTCTCCCGCCCTGTCCGAAGATTCCACCTCAGTCCAAGAACAGAGTTTTTGCCATGTTTCTCTATGCGGAGTTCCTCAAAGAGCTGGCAGCCATTGCACAAGAACACTCCATACTCCCTGACTTTCACACGGAGCAGTAGAACCTCCATTAAACATATCTACAAATGCACTTTCCACATCAGCAACAATTGCACAACCTTTAGTGCAAATGACATTGAAGTATGACTTTTTAGCAACGTTCAAATGCAAGTGTATGTATTACTTCAGTCTTATTTCTTCAATTTTCTTTACATTAGGCCAATTGAACCCATGTATTTGTTTGGGATATAAATGATAATTATACATTTTATACATTTCTCTGTAATTGGATAGTGTTCATGTAATTTCCTGGTAATTATGCCATTACATTGCATTGTTTTAACTATGAATGTTATACTCAGAATGTAGCACCAGAACTATCTTTGCTTACTAAAGCCGTCTGCATACATGAAACTGGTTTCCTCATACAAAATGAGTAAAATGGTGTGTGACTGGTTAAGACGTGTTCCTGGTCTTATCAATGATCATGGTTATGAAATATCAACTGAGGTAATACAAGCAGTTAATACATTTATTAATACATTTGGCCCTAATAGGGTACAAGAACTCAACTCCTCATAATGAACTATATTCTGATCAAAAGACATAGCTGGTAGTTTCAGTGTTAGGGTGGATGGAGATGACAATGGTTGGCAAATCATTACCTGGAACTTGCTTGTACTCTACACTGATGCTATATGAATAGGGCCCTGCCAAATTCATGGGAAATTTTCCATAATTTCATGTATTTAATATCTCAAATATCACAGATTTCCTGGATTTTTATAAGTGCTATTTTCTACAAGTGTTATAAAACGTATGATGCAGTCTTGAACCCTGTAAACATCTTTCTCAGTTTAATACATATAGCACCTTTCTTCAGACCAATGAGCTTTACAGCAATCAGTACACACACATACCGTTTGAGGGAAGCCTAGAACTTAATCTGCCCAGGAAAGAGTCATTAGCTGTAGGTGAAGAGCCCTCTCATTAAGCCTACTGGCATTGATGTAGCATCATGTTTCAGTGAGGCGCAGCTCACTCAACCTGGAATAATAGTGCATTAGTTCAGCTTTGGCATCAAAGTTGACTTTTGGGTCACTCTTGCTCCCGTCATTGAATATTTCATCTCTTTTGTCTATGTGAATCACAAACGTCAAATATCTACATCCTTTTTTCAAAACCTGCAATTAAGGTACAAGTGGAGGTGAATTTGGTGGGGTCCTGTATATGAGATTAGATATACCTCATCACTGATGGTTTGCTTTTTTTGTATTTTTATTCTCTGTGTATTTGTAGATATGTACATGCATATTTGTTTTCATTTTTTGGTAACTTTTGATGTTCTTAATAGTAATCAAGACTATATGAGACAGATGCAGATACAGTGGAACCTCGGTTATCATTTGCCCTGGTTATCATACAGTTCAGCTACCATTGGGTTTTTTCTGGAAAATTTTGTCCCAGTTATCGTTCATCCGACAAGTTTTCGTCACCGTGCCCACTTGACTAGCCGCTAATTTCGCCAAAACAAAGCATCCACCCACGCGATTGTCGTTCATTATGGCTTTGTTTCTTGTTTCTCTGGCTTTGTTTTCATTGTTTCTCAAAACAAACTAAAACACATAACACTAATACGACGCTGCATCCCGAAAACGCATGCGAAAAAAAAAACATCTGAGAACGGGTGAACAAAATAAAGGCGGGACCACAATGGAACTCTAAAATGGAGTGTAAAGCCATAAGAGTGATGTTAAATGTTCATTTGTCCATTTCATTAGCCTTTTATATTTATTTCTCATAGTTTCTGTATGTAAAACTCTAGTTATTCTATATAAAATGTATTTTTGTTATTATTTTGGAGTGTCTGGTACAGATTAATTGGATTGACATTATTTCTTTTGGGAAATATTGTTTCAGTTATCATTTGTGTAGGTTATTATCAGGCACTTTAGAACAGATTAATGACGAAAACCAAGGTCCCACTGTACAGTTGTAAAGTTCTGCATTAATGACGTGTCATTCATTAAACTTAACTGGTCAAAAGGCCATTTCAACTGTCATGAAAGTTACACAGCAGTGGAATGGAGCTGCTTTCATTGATGATTTGCATTATATGATCAAAATATAAAAAATATGCCAACATCTGAAGGTCGGTTATGAGTTTTTATTGAATTATTTTGTTTTTGTCATTTTGAGTCTTCACTATTGTATTTGAATTGTGTTAAGGCCTTGTTTTGGTACATATTTGCACAACCAGCATTGAAATTATGCAAAACATTTTTTTTTATTGAGACTGGTCTGGAGTTTATAGCATTGCTGTATCCCATAATATTTTTATGTCAGAACTGTAGTACTTTTCCTCAGAATTGACTTTTATATGATTGCACTACCCCCTTGTGTTGATTAATAAAACAGCAGAATGTAACAAATGTCTATTTTATTTTATGTAAACTGGTTAAGGCCTTGTTTTAGTGCTTGTTACAAGCAGGATACTTCAGTCAGTTGTTATTTTGCTATTACTAGTATTTGTAATCTGTATATAATTATTCTTTTTTCAATAAAAATGACCTGGCTGAGAAAAAAGATATACAGCACACTGAAGTGAACCGACATCTACTTGACTAAGTTATTTCTGCACATTTTTTTCATACTCACTGTGAATGGATCCAATAGATGGAAGTTGTAAAGCTCTTATTATCTAAGTAGTGTTGGTTCTCAAATACTGAACACTTCCATAGTTTCAAATGAGGGTGAGAAATATGGAGCACTGTTTAATGTCCAACAATTGTCCTTTTGACTAAAGGTCAAGTTTTTAAACAATAAAACTCATAATTAGTCAGTTCATTACTGATATTCATGCATTTTTGTATTCTAAGTATTCGCAACAATAAATGTTAGATATGCAAATAACATTGTAGCATCAGTTCTTTTAAGACCAGAATTCCTGACACTGACACATTTGGTGTCAGAAGTGGGATGCTGACAGTGTCCAGACAAGCCCATGGTGGGAGCAAAATAGGTTAATAAAAATGCCTACATTTGTACTACATTGAAAGCACATACCAAAGTGTTATCATTCTATTGCATAATCAATCATGTTTGTATATTTTGTAGTATTAAATCTAGCATAAATCCTGCAATTAACAATATATAAATAAGAATTCTCTAATTTTTCTTCAGAATAGTTAAGATTTCACCACTATAGATATTCTAGAAATTATATTTTACAACATAATATGGAGAAAAAATTATTTTGAGAAAAGCAACTAAGAATTAGTGTCAAAACTGCAGTGAGATCTTATGATACCTGCACCATTTGTAGGTATGTTGTCATTATTCCAAAGGAAAGAGTCCTATTTGGATGCTCCGGTTAGAAGCTACAGGAAGTAAACTTTTGAGTGATATGGTTCAGTGACTGTGGGGTGGGTGGAGTTAAATGTTCACAAAGTTGGGAAATTAGGTTAAAAGCATGTAGACATGAACATACCAAACATGTTGATATGTTATGAGTACAGTTTAATAGAAGACATATTATAGGTGCAATTTAACCAAAAAAATTGAAAACAAAAAGACTGATGGAGTTTCTTGCCCTAATAGTAAATGAATGAAATGGTACAAAAGCAAAAAAAATAAATAAAATAAAATAGTTTTTTGACAAAAAGGCATGTTATCATCGATTTTTAATCAGAATAAATATGTTATGGTTTATCTTGTTGAATGGTTATAATGCAGATAAGGAGTAAAACAATACAGTGCATTATGAATGGAATACTTGATAGTAAAGATAACATTTTATGCTGATGAGTATGATACATGTACAGACTCACTTTTATCAAAGCTTTCATAAATTAACACAAACTGTAACCCTGCCACGTCATAAAACAGACGTCAATATATCAGTCATAGCATTAGATACGCTCAACACCTTCACAAACAGTATTACATAATACTGAACCTGCGTTACAGCCAGTGCAATTACTATTAAGATCTATTCATTAAAAGTACAACACAGTTAAAGAATAAAACAAAAAATACTTAAAAAAAATGTTTTTTCTTGTTTTTTTATCTTGTGTATATAAATGTGTTCAGTGTCTATTATGTATGACTTTTACCCTAAGACTTCACTCCTGTGTTCTGATTGGTGGGTGCTGGCACTGGGCAACAGTCACTCTTCCACGAGGAGGGGTTAAATCCAGCAGGGGCGGAGCGGGAACGGGGCGTGTCTGTTTGGCCCAGGCCCTGGTATTGACCCTTTGGGGAAGCAGGGACAGATAGGGGGTCCACACCCAACCGCTCGTGAGATGACCCTGAGAGGAGGCCCGTGTGTTCCCCCTGAATAATGTCCACTTCAGAGCCAAAAAACAGCTTACGAGGACGTCCCAGCACAGTACGGCCTGCAGACATACAAGGTTACATTTAAAAAACACTTTATTCACATCAGCGAGCAGCTCTGAACTGCAATTCAGTGTCAGCATACACACACAGGGGCATCGTAATGAGGGAAAAAGTGGGCCTGAGTTACCAGGGCCCTGATATATATCAGTGGCCAATATATTTTTTGTCAAATTATATTAAATGATATCAATTATATTGCCTCGTATTGAAATTATGGCTGATAATAGGTTTCTTCCTCCAGCTCTGAGGGAGTTTTTCCTTGCCACTGTCGCCGTTGGCTTGCTCACCGGGGATTAGGGATTAATGATTTGATGTCTGTTATTACTAAGCCTGTAAAGCTGCTTTGTGACATCAGTTGTAAAAAGCGCTTTATAAATAAAATTTGATTAATTGATTGATTGATAATTAAGCTGAGAATTTTGCTGGCCACTTTGTGATTACCTGTAATGGTCACTGATACTCATTTATTGCATATAAAGCATAAATGTTACACTGCATTTCATTATTTACATTAAAATAGCTACAATCAATTATGAATTGTTGATTATTGTATCAGATGGGTGCATTTCTATCACATATAGACAAAAACATGCATATATATGACATGAAAAGGAAAACAATACATACTCATATTGCGAACTTGTTCTGAGATATCAGCTCGTATATCAGAGACATCCAGCATGGCTAGGAAGGAGTCGAAGCAAGAGCCTTCCTCATCCTCACGTACATATGGACGATAACTGAAGCTGTAGTGATGTGCGATCGCTGCTAGGAACATCTCTATGCAGATGACAAAGTCCTATACAAAGACATCAACATCAATTATCACCAAAAATGTGTATATTGTGAAAATATTATTTGCGTTATTAACTTAATTCAAAAAGACAACCTCATATATTTAACTCATTAGATATAAAGTGACATATTTCAAGACTTTTAGTTTTAATGCTGATGCTGTTTGAATAGCAATTTAGTCAAATTACAAAGATATTCTAATAACATAAGATTTTGTATTTCTGAGTTTCTGAGCTGTAAGTCATAATGATCAGCAGTAAACCAAAAAGGCTTGAAATGTGTCAATTTACTATGCCACTTTTGAGGGAAGGCTGTGGCCTGGTGGTTAGGAATCTGGTCCAAAAACCTAGAATTCAGGTGGTTTGGCTACTATAAATTGTCCTTGTGTATGCACCCAGCAATGGATATAGTGCCCTGTCCTGGGCTTGGCTAGGATAGTCCGTAATGCTCTGCCTGTGCCCAGTGAGGAAGTATGGGACTAACCACGACCCTAATCAGGATTAAGTGGATAAGATAATGGATGGATGGATTATGAACAATGAACTTGCAAGAATGCAGCAGATGCCTGACTTGCCTGGTGCACTCATCTCGTCCACTAGAGGGAGCCAGTGGTTCACCGAAGTTCATTGCCATTGCCTGCACCTGAGGGTGGTGTTATCTATCCCTCATTAGAGTGACCCCGCCTGCTGCTTCCCCTGTCACTCGGCCTTTAACTCATAACTTATGCCTCTTCCCTATCAATCAGCATCGAGGCTTTTCTCTCTTTCTCTCTCTCTCTCTCTCTCACATCTTCAAATGTGAGGGCGCACATGTGCAATATGTCCTTTTTTGCAGATGATGTTAATTGCACCCATTCTCTGGGATTTGGCTGTTGTTTATTTTGCTCCCCCTTCAAGCTGTCACTTCCTCTACAGTCATCTCTGCTGGGGGTCCTTTTGGTTGCAGGTAGGATGTGTCTTACCTTGTTGAAGCTCTTTATCTTGGGTTTTACAATGTCGTTACAAAACCTTTTCATAGTATTTTAATTTTTATGATGTGGCACTGTACACAAATTTATCTGTTGACTTTTGATAGAACAGCATGGGTTAACACATCAGTACTTTTACTAGAATTAATTGAATCCCTTCAATTCTGTTTGTGTACCTGTAATCCTGTGGCTACAGCCTCCACACTTTCCCACTCCCAGGTGTGCTTCTCAGAGATGACTCCAACTTTCACTAGCAAGGCAATGAGCACAGCCTGCCTGCAGAGGGCGACAGAGATTTGAGATTCACAGTATCAAAGTAGTTTATTACAAAATTCAGATTTTTTTAGAGATGTTGAGGATGTGCAGCTTGGGTAGCCAATGTCAAATGGTTGTACTGATTGTATTCAGAGAACTGGCTCAGCAGAAATGGTGTATGTTCAACAGGAAACTCTTGACAGCAGGAGGACTGGTCAGAAGATCAGCACTTCCTGTCCTGAGATAGTTGTCCAAAAAAACCACTGACTAGACTCAATATCTAAATGCAGTTTGAGAAGGTTGAGAGTTAATGTTTTTTGAATGAAACCTCAAACAAGGCCAATTAGGTGACTACTGAGTGCTAGTGTTTGTTAGCAATGTTAGCAGCTATCTAGGAATGTCCAGCAGTGCCTACAGTAGACTTAAAAAATATTTTTTTTTTACGGAATTTAAATAAACAAAAACAGCCATGAACGTTTTAGATCACCAAACTCACCAGAAGGAGGCGAACACCACCATTTTCACACAGAGGAATTTCCCAACAGGCCTCAGTGGGCTCAGCTCTTCTCTCAGAGTGCGATAAAACAGCAGGAGACAGTACATAGCAAACTGAGAAAACAGAGAAAATTAGAGTTCTTCATTAGTTGTGAAGACAAGTGATATTGTATGAAAATGAACATCTCTCCTTAAGCCTAATAAAATGATCATTAAAGCCTATAGCCACTTATAGGTATATATATTTTTGGAATGTTAAAATACACTGAATACTAAAGTGAAGCATAACTGAAATAAAACTATTCATTTTAAGTAAAGACAACATGGAAATGTCTTATGAATAATTTGTGTTTACTGCAGATACAATAAAAGGTAGAATGACTACCAGCTGGGAGGCATTATTGATGATGACGAGGTAAGTCCAGGCGTTTCTGAAGCTGAAGTTCCCCTCATCATAGACACCACACAACTGACACACACTACAAGAAGAAGAAATATGCTGTCACAATGCTGTGTATGACCTTATGCATGTCCAGTGGGCATGTTTGTGCATTGACATTAGGGGAATAAAAGAATTGATACACTTGCAATAGTATGTTTAGTGATACTGTCATTCCTCAATCAGAGTACTGATTTATAATAATTTAAATTTAGAGCTTGATAGCAGACAATGGTTCTTTTTGTGTTGTGCTGAAACCCCCAAACACTAGATGGCAGTGCTGTAATCTTCAGTCATTAGATTTTACTACTCCAATGTGAAATAGCGTGCACTGCTAATGTTAGCTTTAGCAAACCTAGCTGTTTTCCCAATATTATTTTTAATAAATCACTTATATTATCACAATATATTGACTCATAACCCCTGTATGTATCCTATAATCAGGTTATTGCTAATGTACCACTATAGCCGACTATACTAGTGGAAGGTTAGCATGGTGTGAGTGCACCTGCTAGCCTGTTAACATTTAGCATGGTAAATGAATAATAATAATTTCCATGGGAGTCATTATAGTTTTAAGATGTTAAAGTTTCTAAGAGTTAAAAAATTACTGTTTTTATATAACCTGTCATAAACTCTGGCATGCTAATAGCTGAACTGGCTGTGTTGACATGAGGCTTCTAGTGTTTTTTCATAAAAACATAGCTAAAGTCTGCTTGAAAAGCCACTAAATGTGGTTAGATATAATAAATAAATTTGCATATTTGTGACATCATTGTATGGTAATCACATGTTGCCTAATGTCAGATGAACCTTGTTGCTTCTGATTTTTTTTTCATGATTATTATCCAAATAATGGAAAAAAACTCCATCTAGTTCTGCTATTGATTTTTTTCATGATGTCTTTATTCCATATCCTTTTATTATAGGTCAGGGACACATAATATAAACCTATACAAAGCATTGCACTTTCAGTAGCCAAAGTACTTCATGTGTTTCAGAGTTCACCAAAGTTGAACTTGGTGCTTGTGAATGTGCTCTCTTACAGTGCTATGACTGTAGTAACAGGTCTGACCACGGTGTACTGTAGAACCCCCAGTTTGCACCTGAACAGGAGAACCCTGAAGACAAAAATGCAGATAAATTCATGTAGTGCAATCTTTACTCCTGACTGCATTTCAGCTCATACATATGTTTTCCTCAGGCATTGTCACAAAGCAATTGACACAAAGCTGCGAGAAGCCCCTAAGGTGCAAACAAAGGCTCCCCAGGTTCTATCACCCCCAAAAGGCTGGATAACCAACCAATTTACCGTATTAAAGTTTATGGTTCTTTGAAGGTATAAACTTGGTTCTACTGATTGTTCAGAAAGTTTTCTGTGGTTATATTCAAGCTCAATTAACATCACAGCCACAAATATAAAGTGTTAGTGTGTTTATGTGGGTGCATACACTCACTCTCCCATGGCCCATGGTGGACAGCAGCAGAAAGGGGGCAGTAGAGAGCGCTGCTCCTGCACCTCTAGAATAAGTGGCAAACTTGGGTACTGTGTCTCCAGGAAGTTCAGCAGGAACATCAGGAAGTTGTAGATGACGTACGCCTCATAGCACTCGCGACATGTGTCCACGTAGATAGCTATACTGGGATACTTCAGAGCAATCCACTGCAATGGACAAACACATACAGTACCATTCAATGTTTTTATTTTTACGTTTCGTTCCTACCTACATATACTGATTTCATCCAGACTATTAAGGAACACATAAGGAATGATGTAGTAAATTTAAAAGTGTTAAACAAACCAAAATATGTTTTAAATTTTAGATTATTCAAAGTAGGCACACAACTGATGTCTCAAACACATTAAGGGGGCAATAAATGCAAGTCATGAACTCTTGACAAGGCACAGCTGTTAACTGAAAGCCATTCCAGGTGACTTCCTCATAAAGCTGACTGAGAAAATGCCAAGAAAGCTGGCATCTAAGCAAGAGGTGCCTAATGTGAAGAATGTAAAATATACACATATTCTGGTTTGTTTAACACTTGTTTGTTTACTAAATAATTCTAGCTGTATGTCTTCATAGTTTGGATGACTTTCATATTAATCTACAATGCAGACAATTTTTAAATAATGAAAAACCTGGTATGACTGGTATTGTATATGTTACAGAATTTTATATATAATTCCATAATGATCCATTTAAAAATTCATTGGTAAATCTATATATGTGCAGGAGCCAGTTATGGTTGATACTTTTTTTACAGTGGAAGCACAGCTGGAGATTATATAAGTTCACTAATGGCACATAGCTAGTCCGTTAATATTAACATTAGCCTGTAATAAGCTGCCCAATGACATAATATCTACTAATTGATTTACTGTTAACTTAGTTTAGCATAAAAACAAAAGTGGCCAAACTCAAAACTCTATA
This sequence comes from Crenuchus spilurus, assembly GCA_036984385.1. Taxonomy (NCBI): domain Eukaryota; kingdom Metazoa; phylum Chordata; class Actinopteri; order Characiformes; family Crenuchidae; genus Crenuchus; species Crenuchus spilurus. The sequence goes on along the minus strand of BRDA01001241.1, from coordinate 1,594 downwards.
TTTAGAGATTATTTGCAATATTTTCAAAATGCCATTAGCCAGAAGACCAAAAAATAACCAAGTTAAACAGCCAATAACACAGAAGGACTCCCAAAATACCAAACATTTTGGCAGTTTGCCAAATCCTGCCCTTTTTAAGAGCTCCACCAATCATTAATTGTGTAAGCTGAGCATCAGGAAAGTCAAAACATTTGTGAAAGTCAATGAACACCAAGATATTTTAATATGTAAATAGAGCTCTCAGTACACTCAAAGATTCTGAGTGAAGCATGGCATCCCAGCTCCCCAAAATGACTGTAAAAGTCTGTTGGACAATAAATGTCTGTATTTTATTCACTAAGAAAACACGTTTTTGAATCAGACCTAAACTCACAATGAGACCTGGCAGTGAGGCTCTATTAACTGTTACTATTACTTCATCACTCACTGGAGTCGTTGTTCCCCTCTGACATCACTAGCCAGTGGGGCTCCACTATTATGCTATTGGAAGGCAATCAATGCACGAGAAGTTTATTCTAAGGGCACCTTCACTACAGAGGCTCTAGAACATCCCAGTTTCTGAGATGCTACCACCTCTCACCTGGTACCCTATTTTCATGCCCTTTTGCCCATGATGCTGGTTTTACACTTTGCTACAACTAACTGGTGTGCTCACTTATTTATCCATGCAGCAAACCCTGTCGCATGGCATCTGTGATGTCCCGGGCCGGGTTCATTCCAAACCACGGATGGTCATAATATTCTGTTGTGACTGGTTAACAATGCATTTATACACATTCTAGTGAAATGTCATCAAAATGAAGCTGTGCTTGCTGTGTAGTCACCACTGGAACAAACAACAGAGAGAAAAGATGACATTACTTACACTGTCTAAGCTGTAAATTGGTACCATCCACAATATTCTGAAAGAAAACACAGTATAAGCAAAAATATGGTCATTTTTATAAAGTGTGTATGTTTACAGGTGGTCTATTTGTGCCTATAGTGTTTATTTTATAGCCAGCATCTACCATGAGAACACCTCAGGCATTGGACCCTGCCTTCAACAACCAGTCTACTACCCTCCCTGCTTATGTGGACCAGTCTGACCAAAAATGGTTCAGTGTGTGGCCAGTGTTTGCCTCGGTGCTCCTAAGCTTTGTGAGGAACCATTCATCCAATCTTGAATGAACTGACCATTAGGAAGATTCCCGGTGGGCCACTAGCACCTATACAGTTACTGAGAGAAAGTGAAAATATGGTGAGGAGATGACCAATGTTTGCTGAGCCTCCTCCTCACTCCCTGGACCCTTGACCATAGGATAATTATTTTTCCCCAGTCCACCACTACACCCAACAAAAACAGCTGAGATGAGCTTCTCTGGGTGAACACATTACTTAAAAACATCTACGGCTGGACTTGTTGCAAACAAATAGTGACGTATCATCAGCCCTATCCAAACCAACCAGTCCAAAACTTCAAATAGTTTATCACTAAAATGGACCAATTTGAGCCATCCATCCATCTTAACCAATTCACCTGAGCATAGACACAGAAAGAACAAGGAAACTTGCCCCAGATGGGGACTCAATATATATACACTGCTCAAAAAAA